>JAOTOL010001641.1:2765000-2792500 GCA_034440575.1 Imbricaverruca yamaguchii
ATTGCATGCTAATGGTATTGCATGAGTAGTTGGCCTGTGCTGTAAAATTGCATGTGACTTCATATTTCGTATTTATGTATATAGTGTGCGCTTCTTGTGTATAATTTGATGAAAAAAGAGTAACCATGTATCATATGTATGTATTACTATTGTATTCTGATGAAGGAGTGGGATTCGAGTCGAATAGTGCGTATACTAAATATTTATACAAATACTGTCATGTACGGTGGCGTAGTCGCTAATGCGCTTGTTTCTGGTGAGGATGGCCATTGGATCGAACATGGCCTTCGTGCAGAATTTTCCTCGGCCGGCTCCAACCAAGGGGATGACAGTAACTGCTGCAGTGCTACGCCTCACATGGGTTGCTTCTAATACGGAAAGTGCAAATGGCCTTGAAAGGCTAGCAGCTCAACCGAAGGTTTGGGACTATTTAAAGGATGCTACCAGGAAGCAATCTGCGTCTCTTTTAAGCCAAATGCTTTAACTCCATGAACATTAGGGTGCTTTCAAACATTTTCCGTCTCCTCTTCTGCTACTTACAGTGACGTTTTTTCTACTGAGGCACTCATAAGATACCACTTCGAAAAGGAACCGAGAATTAAGTTCTTTAGCAATAGGGGTTATTGCTATTGCTTTGCTTGATGTTTTGAAGCATTTCATTTCCTGTTCTCTTGAGCGGCATTGAACATCGCCGCTTTTGTATGTAATGCACGAGCCCGGCCATGGTTTGAGGACTAAGAATATTCACTGGCATGTGCGTTTTTTGCCATCTGGTAATTTTGTTCCAACTAATATGCGATGCGAAACGACCAATGCTGTTTTCCCTCACCTGTATGGCTTTCACTCTACCCTGTTTCTCGAGACTTATGGTTTTTCCCAGCGGGACACTATACCCTTGAGCGCATTGAGGATGGCGAAGCAAACCCGTTCCTAAAAACACAGAAAAGCATATCATAATGGGGAATAGTGCTCTCAAGCGTCCCAGCTGAATAGATCAGATGAATATGTGGTGCAGTCGGAGGGAGATCTGTATCATATTCGCTGGAAAAAAGATCGTGGGAGTAATGATAAGAGGGCTTATTGTATTGGATATGGTGCCTCGGTGAGGGATTGGGACTGAAAAGAAGCTTCCAGACATATATATATATATATATATATATATATATATATATATATATATATATATATATATATATACATGTATATATGTGTACGTTCTGCACACTAATATTGTTATCATTAGCTGCTTTTTCTATAAGCCGCCTTTTGTACTCATGTATCCTCTTGTACTCATTGCCCAAAGTAAACCAAATCATAATTGTTAATGGAGTTCTTCCTCAGCAATGTTGAACTGTCATATGTTAGACGTAATGTTGATGTAAGAAGTCACCGCTGTTCAGCAGGCCGCGCCCTCGCGGTGTGTTATCAGGTCGAAGCATCTGTTGAGAAGCCGATCATTCCCGACGTGCGCGTGCCTATTGTGCAGGACTCCGGACGGTGAGCGTTAATCACATGCCACCCAGACAATCCCATTTGTTGCCATTTCCCGAAGATATGAATCGGCAGAGTATATCCAGATGACGTCCACACTTGACACAGATGATTCGCTTCCCCCGCCTACTAGCCCATTCGTTGGTTCAGGCCGGCTAATGTGTACTCCGCATTGTTTCGTAGTAGCGACATGGCACCAATAACTCCGAGGATGAGAGCTTTGCCGCTTGGGCTTATCACTGCAGACATGCAAACTTGCAGTGATAAGCTGAGGGCCATGCATTAGCTCAGAGCGGTGGGGACGTACATACGTTAACTCGGAGCGGTGACGACGTACACACGTTAACTCGGAGCGGTGACGACGTACACACGTTAACTCGGAGCAGTGACGACGTACACACGTTAACTCGGAGCGGTGACGACGTACATACGTTAACTCGGAGCGGTGACGACGTACACACGTTAACTCGGAGCGTTGACGACGTACATACGTTAACTCGGAGCGGTGACGACGTACACATGTTAACTCGGAGCGGTGACGACGTACATACGTTAACTCGGAGCGGTGACGACGTACATACGTTAACTCGGAGCGGTGACGACGTACGTAGACACGTTATCGACGACGTGACACCGTCGACGTCGTTTGTCTCGTCGTGAGCAGTAATCAGGTCAGCGAGACCCCCAATGGAGCTGGTTGGCCGAGTGGTGTGTCATCAGACACCACCGCTGCCTCTCATCCAGTCATGGTGCGGTCAAAATTGCACCAGCGCAGCCGGTGCACCAGGCCGGCCGGCTCCTTAGTTAGACCATGGGTGATGTATGCCTTGATTGGAAACTCCGCGTCGGCGCCTCTCATCTGCGCGTGTCAGTGGCACCAACCTGTCACCTAGCGGAGGGTAAGTAAAACACGAAACGCGGCCAGTTTTAGGCCGTGCGCCTATGGAAGCGCGAGGTACGCATTTCGTATTGGCATTTTTCCCAATTGATTCAGCCACCCTAGGGGGATTGCAGCTGCCTTTCCTGATACAGAATTGAGCAAGGAACCTTGCCGTTCTTTCCTTATTGATTTATTGCGCTCCGCTCCGAGGTTGTCATGATTCAAAGTGAAAGCATCTGTGAAAGGGAGCCCATTTAGCCGAAAGGGTCGGCCCACCGATGTTGATTTCTTAAAATGATCGTAGAGGCAAAGTGCATAAAGGCGGCAGACGCAAATTAATAGGGGGTCACATTTCATAGTCTCCCATGTTAAAAGTGGAAATTATTGCGGGTGTGGAAAGCAGGCATTGAGGGGGCAGTTTCACCCTCAAAGATATGAATAGGCGGTTCTGTTTTCGTCCCCACTCTCCTTGTTCCCTAGATATCCGGCTGATATTTTCCTGGTGGAGTGGCTTACACAACTGAATGGAAAAGTACAGACTTTGGCGTACCCACCACTCCGCAAAGGGATTGGGATGAAATTCTATGGAGGGTACAAGCCCCCTCCCCCACACCATGCCACTGAGAGATTCATGATTTTGCCAAGGAGGCGTCATTTCTCCATCGGGGCGACTCTTGGTCCATAATATTTGGTCGGAGTGTACACTCCGATCTAGGGGCACCATTTGTTTTTATCTGAGGAGTGCCTTTCGCCGAATAATTCGTGGCGTGCGCTCTAACTCCCAGAAGACTGCTGTTCTCAGGCTGAGGAGCGTGAGTTGCGCTGAGAAATTCGAGGTATGGATACACTGGAACCTCTAAGACAGACGACCTTCGGGTCATAAGGGGCGCCACTTTCGCTTCCTCCCCATTGGATCAACTCTTGCAACATACCCTAGCTGGCAACGCCACTACCTCTCGCCGATTCGCTGCCATTTGCCAGTCGTTCGACTCACGGGTGTTGTTTTATGTACCTTTGTGGGTGGAGGGGGCTACCACTTCAGTGTTTGCCTAACCCACCCCACAATTACTTCAACTTCTATCATGGGAGCCAATGGAATTTGGCCCCCAATTCATTTTGGGCTACCCATTGCCTTCATGTACTTTGTCCCGTCCAATCATTTCACGATCAAGATAAAGATAGAGAGATAAAGATCATCAAGATATCAACATCGTTGGGCAGACCCTTCAGGTGAGGTGGGCTCCCTCTCACAGAAGTCTTCACTTAACACCACAACTTCTGAACGGAGCGTAATACATCAATAATGAAAGAACGGTAAGGTTCCTTGATCAATTATGTATCATGGAAGGCTGATGCAATCCACGTGAGATAGCTGAATCAATTGGAAAGCAAATTTCAATGTGAAATTCGTACCCTGAACTCCCATAGGTACACGGCCTAAAACCGTCGGCGTTTCCGTGCTTTTACTTAACCCCCCCCGCTAGGTGGGCTGATGCGCAAAGCTATTGGTTTCAAATCCAGGCGTACTTGATACATGGCTAGACTGTAGCCAGTTTCACGACGACCAATAAGCACCGGGATGCGATGTCGATGACTTCGTCTAGTGTGAAGGGCATATCATTTAAATATAGGTACTTTATTTGTAGATACGAAATTGTCCAGAGGTTTTAACTGCATAATAATAAATTCAATATGAAACTCCACCAACTTATTGAAATTGGGGCACTGGTTGAAAAAAGCACTCAATTCACAGAAACAACTAGCCAATCTGGCCGAATTTGACACTATAGCTGGGAGGTAGGAGTTGTCGGATAGAACATAAATTTGCTGTTGTATTACCAGCAAATATACAATATTGTGGAGATAGTGGTCGTATATATCCTGCGAATGAATATTTTTCCTTTTATGTTTCATGTTATGGCTGTGAAGTCCCCGTATTATTTGTAATTATTGAAATCCATAAGTTCTATATTCTATGATTCCATCTTGACGCCCCCGAAGATATTAAATTATTTCTACAAGTGGGTTGTTTACAGTTGTAATGGCGTCCACTTGCAGCACCGTATACGGCTCTGTTTTAAAATGTCGCTGTACTCCTACTTGAATAACCCCTACTGGAGGAGAAGGAATTGGCAGATTGGCTAGTTGTTTCTGTGAATTGAGTGCTTTTTTCAACCAGTGCCCCAATTTCAATAAGTTGGTGAAGTTTTATATTGAATTTATTATTATGTAATTAAAACTTCTGGAAAATTTCGTATCTACAAATAGAGTAAGACCCTTCTCTTTAAATATCATACTCGCAAGAAAGAGCAAAGAATGAATTGCTTGCAACACGCTAAAGACTGCTGCTTGCAACACGCTAAAGACTGCAAGATGTCCAATCTATGTGAAACTGAGATAAACTTATTTGTTGGCTTGCGTGACAGTATTTCAGTCGTAAATGACGCATACGGAGCACATATGATGAGGTCATTTTTTAAACGTAGATTATGATTCGGTATAGCTATCATAAAGGGCCAATCACTTACCGCAGTTCAACCTGGCTCGCAATATTGGTCAGAGCTGTAAACTGCTGATAAAACTTGGCATTGGAAGACCAGTGAATTCGGCAAACAGCTCTCATCGAGTTTACTTCCGAAGTCACAGGCTCGCTCAGTCTGACTTCCAGATTTCTGACTAGATGACGTACCACGCGCGGATGTAGGTATACATCTGCTGGGCTTGTGCATAAACGAGCTGCCACTAGTCCAAAAACGTGTCGTATTAGGTAACTCAACATACTCTGTTTGTTTATTGATATATTAAATTGGTTCAATCTCCGATTAAAAAATTTTCGGATCAACGCAATTAATATGTCCTGACTTCGCCTTTGGGATGTGATGTCGATTACTTACCGCTAGCGCACGCGTTAAACCGCCGTGTGACATGAACCATGCGACATTGGTTTCATGAGACAGCGTCGTCGGCATGGTCGCGGTATTTTTCAGATGGCTTAATTTCTAGACATTTTGAGAACATGAAAGAGGGAATATTGTGTTATTACCCAACTTCGCATCCGGCAACAAAATCATTAATCTAAATCGTTCAAAGTGTGCGTGTGTGCGCATGTGATCGCGCGTGTGTGTATGTGCGTGTGTGTGTGTGCGTGTGTGCGTGTGTGTGTGTGTATGTGTGTGTGGTGGGGGGGGAGTGTGTATGTGTGTGTGCGTATGTCTGACGGCGAAGTCGTACAATGGGAGGTTCCCGGAGTTGGGACCGAAATCGATGTGCGTCTCGGGCGGCTGATGATCCACCAGCGTGCATTATTTATCGGGCGGCGTGGCGCCGGGCCGACTTCGCCGTCATCTCCACTGTGGCAGCCGTGGTGTCATCTTCTGCCAACTTGCCAGCATTTGGCATTGCCGATGTTAAAGTGCTCCCAACATTGTGGCTGTTCAGTAGTGTACCACGGACTGAACCGATCTAGAAGGCCGTAGGTCATACCCTAGACACGCTAGGATTTGATTCTGGTTATCTAGTGCCATACCGGCTTTGGGTGCGTCGGGACTGTCCAAGACTGGACTGTCCACCCGAATAGCTTTCGCTTTGGATAGCTTTGAGGCAAAGGTCATTGGTTAGGATCAAGCCAAGAAAAAATAGAAAAGTGGGTATTGAGCTTAGAGTTGTGCCAGCCCATACATATCAATTGGTCGTCTGCACATGAGGTCATAGCCAATTGTCAGAGCAAGTGTGTTGTTCCTTACTGGAAAATGTAATTGCGAGCGATGGTCAAGCCAAAGCGATTCTATTTGTTTAGCCTTGCTAACGTCTTCGGTTCGATGGCTCAAGCTGTACGTTCCCGCTAGGAATTAGGCCTACTTGTCGATTTATCTTTGTCTTTCTAGCGAGTTCTTTGTTTATCAGCTTCTTTTGCCGAAGTTCTTTGTTCACAAGGAGGATTTTGTGGCCACCTATGCTTCGATCATTGTACTAGTGTTCTGGTCTTGTACGTCTGTCTATCTAGACGTTACAGGTGTTGGCTTAGTACTGAGGTGGTCCTATATTGTCAAGTGTTCTGGTCTTGTACGTCTGTGTATCTGGACGTTACAGGTGTTGGTTTGGTACTGAGGTGGTCCTACATTGTACTAGTGTTCTGGTCTTGTACGTCTGTGTATCTGGACGTTACAGGTGTTGGCTTGGTACTGAGGCGGTCCTATGTTGTCAGGTGTTCTGGTCGTGTACGTCTGTCTACCTCTACGTTACAGGTGTTGGCTTGGTACTGAGGCGGTCCTATGTTGTCAGGTGTTCTGGTCGTGTACGTCTGTCTACCTCTACGTTACAGGTGTTGGCTTGGTACTGAGGCGGTCCTATGTTGTCAGGTGTTCTGGTCGTGTACGTCTGTCTACCTCTACGTTACAGGTGTTGGCTTGGTACTGAGGCGGTCCTATGTTGTCAGGTGTTCTGGTCGCAGGGGAGTCGCTTTATTAAAATATTTGGGAAAGCCAAAATATTCGTAGATATATGGTGCGATGAATGTGGATCGGCAACTGGAGAACCGTACTAAGCGTATTCACACGGAAGGCATTGTCTATTATTAGACGCGTTATTTGGCCGCGGCAGACATCTAGTACGCAACATATGGATGCAATTACGGCATCAAGATGTGAACATTGGCACAAAAAGCCGATTCTATGCTTGGCGTCTCCCAGCATGCCTCTTCTTGTGCATGCGATAATCATGTTGTCGTATGCACAAGGAGAGCTGCTTGGGTGAACTACACCACCTCCTCGCTAAGTTCAACGGCTGCGCCATCGGACGGCGGACGCTTCCCATACAGTCACTTTGCTGTGTGGATCGTCCGTCACAGGGAGGGAGACGATCTCTCTTCCACTTTAGACGGACCATACTTCGTACCCTACGTAACCAGAAGATAACAAACTGTCAGCACATGATGAACGAGGATTGCTAGTTTCAAGTGGTTAAAGGCAGATGCATCGTGTGGACAATGATGTGTCACTTATTTACCAATTGGGATACAAAGCATGAGCCAAGTGCTTTGCGACACTGGATTAATTGTAATAATTATGGCGAGCGATATAACTAAATGTAAGTATGCCCGTTTCATCAATGTTAAATGGATCACATTGAGATGTCCTCTCTTTTCACATTTACAGCTTAACTTCACCACTGCGGCTTAATAGGATTTTCAGACTCGCAATAACGAACACTGGTTGCTCTCCATTAGGTTGGTCGAGCTATATTGTTTACAAAATAAAGAACACTCCGGCATGATCGTCAACATTGTTCTGCAGAGTCGTTCATTGTATGTACAAATTAATGTGTACGTCTGTCTAAATACAAATTGTGTGTACATCTGTCTACCTTGACGTTACAGGCTTCACACTGAGGCGGTCCTCTGTTGGCAGGTGTCCTCGTCGTGTACGTCTGTCTACTTGGACGGCTCCGAAGCACGAGGCAGTCAAAACGCCACTGTCATCGTTGATTACGGCACTTACCACGGATCAGCCAGGTGAAACGCACAGTGCAACGATGATTCGAAACCACGCCTCTACGTGTTGGCGTTGGCCACAGCACTGTCGATGGCTGGGAGTGAGGTCGCGCCATCGTATACCATGGGATTTGGTGCCCGAAACGGTTGAACCATTGGCAAACGAGTAACGACGGCTGCTGCGGCACTGACACCAGCCACGATAGGCTGATGGGTAACGACGGCTGCAGCGGCACTGACACCTGCCACGATAGGCTGATGGGTAACGACGGCTGCAGCGGCACTGACACCTGCCACGATAGGCTGATGAGTAACGACGGTTGCTGTGGCAGTGGTACCTGCCACGATAGGCTGATGGGTAACGACGGCTGCAGCGGCACTGACACCTGCCACGATAGGCTGATGGGTAACGACGGCTGCAGCGGCACTGACACCTGCCACGATAGGCTGATGGGTAACGACGGCTGCAGCGGCACTGACACCTGCCACGATAGGCTGATGGGTAACGACGGCTGCAGCGGCACTGACACCTGCCACGATATGCTGATGAGTAACGACGGCTGCAGCGGCAGACATCTGCCAAGATTGGCTGATGGGTACCGTCGGCTATTGTGGCAGTGACACCTGCCACGATAGGCTGATGGGTAACGACGGCTGTTGTGGCAGTGGCACCTACCAAGATTCGCTGATGGGTAACGACGGTTGCTGTGGCAGTGGCACCTGTCACGATAGGCTGATGAGTAACGACGGCCATTGTGGCAGTGGCACCTGCCACGATAGGTTGATGGGTAACGACGGCTATTGTGGCAGTGGCACCTGCCACGATTGGCTGATGGGTAACGACGGATCCTGTGGCAGTGGCACCTGCCACGATAGGCTGATGGGTAACGACGGATGCTGTAGCAGTGGCACCTGCCACGATAGGCTAATGGGTGACGACGGCTATTGTGGCAGTGGCACCTACCAAGATTCGCTGATGGGTAACGACGGTTGCTGTGGCAGTGGCACCTGCCAAGATTCGCTGATGGGTAACGACGGTTGCTGTGGCAGTGGTACCTGCCACGATAGGCTGATGGGTAACGACGGCTGCAGCGGCAGTGACACCTGACACTCCAGCCAGGAGTGGCTCCGAAGTATAGGCTGTCGTATGGACCACGATTTCTTGGTATGGCTGATCATCATATACTGTAGACAACGATGGCGCGTACAACGTGTTCGACATGGGCTAAGCAAACGTCCGAGTCTGCTTATCACATTGGTGGAGAAGAGAGGAGAAACAATACCGTACCGCAAAACCATGCGATGTTGTTTCATACCACAACCCGGCCATGGGCGATGAAAGCCGCCACGAGGCGATGGTTTGACTTAGCTGCTGCTAACGACGCGTTGATTTGTACAGGAGATGGCTGGTGAAACACTTGGCAGGGCTGGTGTTGTGAATGGCACCAGTGAATGCCAGCAGATGGCTGAGGAACGCTTGGGGGCTGATAGATTCGAGGCGAGAAAATACATGTACACCTGGCAGGTGTGGGGATGAATGAAGCCTGTGTCGCTGCTTCTAGAGGCTCTACAAATATTTAAACCGTGCATTCAACCGATAGAACAAGATGCAAACTTCCATGCTATAAACGGGAAATCTGAGGAGCCATGCTTGCTAATTTTTGGGACTTGGTAATTCGAGCATTTGTGTTGAGGCGTTTCATTCATGCTCTAAGCAACTATTCCTGATTTTACATGTGTATTATTAGCGCTTTGTATTCCAGGCCGTAGTTAAAATTATGACGGGTATGCTAATGGAAATTGTCTACTAACTTGCCTGGTAGTAGTAGCACCTGCTTAGGATGCTAGCCAGACAAGCAGCTCATGTGATAATTACCAGAGACTACTGCGAAGGTAGTTCATAGGTTTGTGTTCAATGCTTCTGACCACAACAGGGAATTTCTTATGGAAAAAATTGGGATCAAACGGACCGCCTCCCTCCCCCTCCTCTCTTGTTCGCCCAGTTTCCATATAGGTCAATTCGATTTTGCTTCACTAGGGATACCGAATGAAAATCACATTTTTTCGCAGACCAGTGTGCCCCGCACTGGTAAATCAGGATTCCCCAACGAAAGGCAAAAAATGCATGATTGCTCACCCAGCCTTACTTGCATCAATCACGGAGGAATTTTCCAATCTAACAGGTTTGATGTCATAAATTCAAAGGTCATGGTGCCTTTCCGAAGCCTTCGAATGTACTTCTCCGTTTGGAGTGGCTCTGAAGAGGCGCTTGCCTACATGTTGTCAGGGGATGCTCTTCTGAGTTTGGGAATAGGAACCACTAACTAACTAAAAGGGTGCCGTATTTAATTACTGTGACGCAGTAGCGATTTATAGGGCGCCGTATCCAGTTATTGTGGTGTAACGGTGAGTTTTCTCTAACTGTTGCCTTGGTGTGACGGTGGGCCTACTCTGACCATCGCCTCGGTGTGACGGTGGGCCTACTCTGACTGTCGGCTCGGTATGACGGTGGGCCTACTCTAACTGTCGGCTCGATGTGACGGTGGGCCTACTCTGACTGTCGCCTCGGTATGGCGGTGGGCCTACTCTAACTGTCGCCTCGGTATGACGGTGGGCCTACTCTAACTGTCGGCTCGGTATGACGGTGGGCCTACTCTAACTGTCGGCTCGGTATGACGGTGGGCCTACTCTGACCATCGGCTCGGTTTGACGGTGAGCCTACTCTGACTGTCGCCTCGGTATGGCGGTGGGCCTACTCTGACTGTCGCCTCGGTATGACGGTGGGCCTACTCTAACTGTCGGCTCGGTGTGACGGTGGGCCTACTCTGACCATCGGCTCGGTTTGACGGTGGGCCTACTCTGACTGTCGCCTCGGTATGGCGGTGGGCCTACTCTAACTGTCGTCTCGGTATGACGGTGGGCCTACTCTGACTGTCGCCTCGGTATGACGGTGGGCCTACTCTGACTGTCGCCTCGGTATGGCGGTGAGCCTACTCTGGCTGTCGTCTCGGTATGACGGTGAGTCTTATCTGACTTTCGTCTCGGTGTGACGTTGGGCCACTGATATATTATTCGTGAAATGTGGTGGAATATATTATTTTCTGAACACTCAATCGACATCCTTCTCCAAGAAGTACCTACATCTTTTTTTCATGAAACATCCTTTGTTCATGCGTGTTCATGAAGTCCTCTTTCTCCTTTTTAACAGTATCTCGTGCATAAGTTCTATGATCATGCTCTCGATAACGTATGGTGATAACGAACATTTCGCAACAAAGTTTTAGGCAAAGGAATTACCTATGATGCGATATGTCATATAATATCAGTTTATTGCTTGAGTATTTTTCCAACCATCCAGGATATAGCTGTTCCTAAGTTATAAATATCAAAACCAAAGATAAAGGTACAGTCAAGCATCAAACGCCCTTTAATAACAAAAATCCATGGCAAATTTCGACATACGACTGTGCTCGTGTTGACATCTTATACCTGTCGTCTCGGTATGACCTTCCTGCCTTCTTAACAAAAGCAACCACCGGGTCCTTTAGGACGCGGCCATTTCAAGCATGTCTATATTCTCCTCTCGTCCGATGCATTTTCTTGGGCGACAATTTTGGCGCTGAACCCCGAATGCTGACAATGGCAACTTGCTGGACATTGGTGTCATCAAACATGTTGAGCAGTTCAGTTATAGTAGGGGAAGGGGTAGGTATGTACATATGATGATCAATATCCGCATCCATATATGATTGAGAATCTTAACCGTCGCAGTGTTTGATAATTGTTTATCCCTCTCAATGTGTAGGGTATCAATTTGGTCCCGACTAACTTGTGTTGTAAGCAAGATAGAGATGAGGCAAACAGCATTGCGTTGTTACATCCTGAAACTTTTGTGATTACTTGCGACATTTTCATATATCTCTTTTGGTTAACCTTCTATGCAAGATCAAGCAGATCGATGTCGGGGTAGAGTTGGGATTCTGGTGGATCCGTCTTCGTCGTAATTTTCAGACATTGGTTGTAAGCCAAGCGCGAATTCGTGCTTCATTATTGATGACATGCGCATCACATGTTTTCAGTGATGATATCCAAACTTGCTCTAGCACGGATGACACGCACAAAGGTCAAGGCCACCGATCCCGTTCAGGTTGGATAACTGACTGTGATGAGCTGTTGAAGATGACGGTTTGGCAAGCGATGACCTTCAGCAAACGACAGTGAGCTCCACTAAAGCAAATAATTTTGTTTTCTGCACTCTTTGACAATTTTCGTCGCAAAATCGGAGTTCTCTGTACAAATCTTGAGATATTCGAGACATTTTTCTAGTCATTTTCTTATTGTTTTTTTTTAAATATCATTCACATCAAAATGAAGTCCGTTTTCAAAATTACCCTGGCTTAATCAGTTGTGCTTCGTAATATTCTAGCATTCAGGGCACCAATATATAATGCATGTATCTTCGGGGCGTCACAGATCATATTTTAGTGACCTGACTTTATATTGGTCCGAAACCTGGAACGCTTATATAGGACATAATGTGCCACCATCTATGTTTCCAATTTGCTAAAGTATGAATTACTAACATAGTTACGTGCAGAAAAAAAAACATTATTTTGGTCTAAACCTATATTTTACCTAAAGTATTGACGCAAGACCATATTTTGCGTTTTTACCTTTTTGTTCGATTATTTTCCTATGCACCCATTTCACTTCTGACAGCATCGTATATTTCTTGCTTATAAAAAATGTTTCAATGTGTATCCTAAAACGGTATTAAGAGGATACTGGTCCACCCTAGCTTTGATAGCTTAGCCTTCCCAGAACGGAAAATATTTTCGAACACTCGCGGTGCAAGGAAGGCAATTTGGCCCTGGCTTCTGCTAACCTGTGCTATAAGCACGATGGAGGTATGAGGTAAACGGCTTGGTGCAGCTGCATACTTGCATATTGATAGTTACTTCACATATGTTTCTCTGTTTCTTTTGGCTGACCTTCCAGGTTAGGTAAAGCAGGTCAGTGTCGGCGTGCGGACAGTCTTCCGACCATGACCGTAAAGCAAATGCGATACTGTACTTTAATATTGCTGATACGCTAACTGAAGGGTTAGCCTAACAGAGGTGATGCCTGCAAAGGTCAAGGTCACCGATCCCGAGAAGGTTCACCGGTTGTTTCACCGATCAAATATTTCACCGATGTTATCAAACATCTTCACCGATGTATATTTCACCGATGTTTCACCGATCCTTAAAATAGCCGATTAACTATTGAAGGTAACAATTATCGAAGCCGATGGCACCCAGAGAAAGATGGCGAGTGCCACCAAAGCAAGCTAATGTGTTTCATCCACCCTCTTTGGCAGTTGAAAAAAAGATCCATTTTTATAGAATCAATTTGCCAATGAATCCAACAGTTCGAATCGAATGAGGACCCAATCAAACTAGAGGTGAGCACGCCGTGAAATATTACACTGGTTTGGCCGTTTTTAATTACATGAATGCACATTTTTAGTGTCGCATTTTCTATCAGCACTTTCTATGAATCGATATTTCGCTTTTCGCCGTGTCATGCATGGTTTGCTTTTGACAAATGTTTCAATGTCCGCATAAGAACCGCATTGAGACGAGGCGTAAAAGCCTTGAACACTTTAACGCAATCTGTACAAATCACGTGACGGAAGTAATGGTAAATTTCAAAGCGATAGCGTGCACCTTTCAATAGTTTCCTCAGAGTTCAGTGAAGAATACGATTAATCTTACTTTGCCAGGGAATTATGTTTGTTCGTCAAGAATCGATTTATTGAATAAATCGATTCTTGACGATTCTCGTCAAGAATCGATATATATATAATTATGTTTGTTCGCATAGTATCCGTCGAGCAATATTGCTCAGCTCTTGCGTTGTTCCTCAGTTTTCGGGTGTGGGTGCCCGAAGAACCGCTGGACATAGAGATTCCGGACGCCAAGCTGAGCCAGATTCGCGACTGGAAGGTGCGAATACCGGCATCCAACAAGCACCCCAACGACCTCAACAGGTAGGCCGCCATTGAGCTCCTGGTAGAAACAGTCACTGTGCGGTCGTCATGTGTAACGTTGCACCGTGACTCACACTGGGTGAGACGTTCGCAGAGGCTGTACAGCGGTGCCTCTCCGAGCTATCCATGCTTCCCTCGGGGTCCCATCGGCCCGCTCCAGCCCGTTCGTGTTGTGATGTTTCGCCCGCGCACGGGGCGCGCCGTCAGCTGTAATTATTTCGGCTGCTGCGTTAGCGATACCCCACACTTCTCGCACGCTGTTATTGGAGCCGAAAAACGTGCCCGGGGGCATTGGATTGGCTGACCGTTGATGCGCTGGGAAACTGGCCGCGCCAGAGAAGATTACATTCTCGTCATAAGTTGCCAAACGCTGCCGGCTGGGAAATGGCGGAGCTCGCTATTTCAGTCGGTCTTGGAAGTGGCCTTGCTCTGTCGTTAAATGTTCTCAACCAGCACGCCTAGAGGAAAGTGGGAACGACGTCCAAGCTGGGCCATCGTCTGAAACGGGGCCATACCAGTGGGAAGCAGCTCCTTGGCACACAAGTATGATGGCTCTCGGCAGTAGAATCTCATGTTATTTCTGCGAAACGCCAGCTGTCTCAGTAGCAACATTCCAGACTTCAAGGCTAGCTCCAGTCGGTTGGTCCCACTTGCAGTCGTGTATGCGGTTTACTTGCTGTTGATACGCCTGAGTGAAAAATGTTCTCTGAATACCATGAATTCCTAAACGTTGTATATTCGCAGCTGGGACCATTGCTCCTCGTAAGCCAATACTGTTCCGCGCCATTGGGATTCTGCACATATTGCAGACTGACTTGTCCTGCATCAATGCGTCCGCTTACGCCGTCCTTCGACAGACTGCACCGCCCCACATCAGACTCCACCGCCCCACATCAGACTGCACCGCCCCACATCAGACTGCACCGCCCCACATCAGACTCCACCGCCCCACATCAGACTACACCGCCCCACATCAGACTCCACCGCCCCACATCAGACTGCACCGCCCCACATCAGACTGCACCGCCCCACATCAGACTGCACCGCCCCACATCAGACGCCGCCGCCCCACATCAGACTGCACCGCCCCACATCAGACTGCACCGCCCCACATCAGACTCAACCGCCCCACATCGGACTGCACCGCCCCACATCAGACTGCACCGCCCCACATCAGACTGCACCGCCCCACATCAGACTCCACCGCCCCACATCAGACTCCACCGCCCCACATCAGACTGCACCGCCCCACATCAGACTCCACCGCCCCACATTAGACTGCACCGCCCCACATCAGACTGCACCATCCGACACGTCAGATTGCACTGACATGCGTCATGTCGAATTGTCCCAGGTCAGACTGCACTGTCTCACGTCAGACTGTCCCGTCTCACGTACGATTGCACCATCTCACGTAAGACTGTACCGTCTTACGTAAGACTGCACCATCTCACGTAAGATTGCACCGTCTCGTGTAAGATTGCACCGTCTCACGTAACACTACAACATGCCACGTAAGACTTGTTGATTGTGAAAGAATGCGTTGTTAGACCTCATGTTAGATTGCGCTATCCCACGTAAGATAGCGCCATCTCACGTACTACTGCACCGTCTCACATAAGATTGGGCAGTCCACGTCAGATTGCACCGACTCACGTAAGATTGGGCAGTCCACGTCAGATTGCACCGACTCACGTAAGATTGGGCAGTCCACGTCAGATTGCACCGACTCACGTAAGATTGCACCATCTCACTTGCAGAATTACATGTAAAATTACACAATTTCCCGTAATATTCCACAATCCCATGTATGCACCGTGTATGTATGTATATATCCCATGTATGCACCGTCTCATGTAAGACTGCATTGTTTCACGTAAGGCTGCATCGTTTCACGCAAAATTGCACCGTTTCTCGTAAGATTGTACCATGTCACATAAGATCGCGCCATCCCACATGAGTTGCACCGTGTCACGTAAGACTACACCATCTTACGCAAGAATACACCATCTCAGGTAAGATTGCATTGTCTCACGTAAGGCTGCGCTTTTCCACGCAAGACTGCGCAACATCCAACACGGATTTATCGGCTGATCACGGGCGACCCGGCCTCGTTAGTGCTCAGTCTTGTCAGCAGCTCAGCTGGCATCAGACAACCCACAGATTGATCGTGTAATACCATTGCCATTGACCTCGCTCATCACTTGGCTGCGTGATTCATACACACGAGTGCACACACACACATAAGCACGCACACACACACACACACACACACACACACACACACACACACACACACACACACACACACGCACACACGCACGCACGCATGTACGCACGCGCGCACACACACACATACCTATACACATACACACATACACACATATGGCGTCAGCAGTATGGTGAACAAATGCACCCCCTAACGACAGCCGCTGGATCTGCCGTTCGCAGTCGGTTCCCGTCCACACCGTCGTACCCTGCCTTCCCTGAGACGTGCGAGCTGCGCTACCAGCAGACTAAAATCGAGGTGAGATGGTGGAAATGCTAGACCGACATGCGAGTCCTGTCGATTTGAGATGGTGGGGGCTTGCTGGGCCGGCATATGAGTCCTATGGAGGTGAGCTGACGAGGGCCTGCTGAGCCGGGATCCGGACCCTATGGAGTTGAGACGACGAGGCACTGCTGGGTCGGAATGCGGACCCTACGGAGGTGAGCCGACGAGGACCTGCTAGGCAGGGATGCTGACTCTATGGAGGTGAGCCGACGATGGTTCGGATACTGCTGGGCCGGGATGCGGACCATTTCCAGATGACCTGGTGAGCGCCTGCTGATCCGGTATGTGAGTCCTGTCGAGATGAGATGGTGGGGATCTGCTCAGCAGACCTTGTCAAGGTTAGCTGGCTGTAATCTGCCGGTTTGCGATGTGTCGATCTGTCTATCTGTCTATCTGTCTGTCTGTCGCTCTGCCGGTCTGCCGGTCTATCGGTCTGTCGATCTGCCGGTCTGTCGGTCTTCCTGTCTCACTGTCGAAATTGTGTGAATGAATTCACCAACCAAATACGCTCTCCTTCCTTGGAATCTAATAGAAAGCCTTCCAGCGGCGGGCTGTCCGCTACAGTGAGAAATGCATGCTACTGCATTGTTCGTAGCCTGCCGCATATAGCTCTTCGAGAAACGACTGTGGGTACTTGAAGGGAATATGGCAATGAAAGTTGGTAAATAATAAAAACTGCGACAGCATGTTTAGTTCTAAGTGAAGGAAAGAGTACCTAAAACGCTGTCCCATGACATGGTGCGATTAAAAACTGCATTCGGATCCGGTCAAAACCTGTATTGTCGGGCTGCCGGTGTGTGTAATCGGGTCGGATCACCTTGGATCGGGTCTGGTCGGGTCTGGTCGGGTCTGGTCGGGTCGGGTAGGGTTTGGTAGGGTCGGGTAGGATCGGGTCAGGCCGAGTCGGGTTTGGTCGGGATGGGCCGGCCCGAATACCCGCTCGGCTCGGCTCGGCTCGGCTCGACTCTGACCGAGGCGGACCGGACCGGGCCCGCCCGGGTCGGCCAGACCAGACCAGACCAGACCAGACCAGACCAGACCAGACCAGACCGGGCCCGGCCAGGTCAGACTAGACCAGACTGGACCGGACCGGACCGGATCGGACGGATCGGACCGGACCGGATCGGACGGATCGGACCGGACCGGATCGGACGGATCGGACCGGGCAGGGTTGGACTAGACCAGACCAGACCAGACCAGACCGGACCGAACCGAACCGGAACGAGGCTGGCTGAGTCAGGTCGTATCGTCTGTTCGAAACTTTTTATAGAGACATGAGGGTAGACTCGCTTGGACTTCCGCCATCGCTCGTAATTATGCAAAGTATAAGACGTGCACCAAACATGCTTGATAGATAGCGGATGGATGCATTTGTTGGTACATTATTTTGTGGCCAATGTCTACCATAGTCAATTGGTACCATTGCTGATCGACATATGAATGACTCGTGCCTGGTAACTCACGGGATGACCATGTTTCGGCTTGCGTTGACTCTCACTATGGCATGGCGGGGTGCCATGCCATGGCATCCCGCCATACCACCATGAACTGAAGGCATCCTGGCTACATTTCTGAAAGCAAATTGTACTTAGTAAGTCATTTTGCTATGGTGTCAGACAAAACGGCCGAACCGTACACGCTGGATTATCATAGTTATGCATGCAATAGTGTTGGTTATGAATTGAATTGGGGTACGCTGGTATTGTAGTGCCATTTGACATTCCCACTATAATGCTTGTCACGCCCGGTTCCTTTCTAGTTGGCGAATTAACGTCGCTTGATGGTGATGCCACATGATACGAGCACTGCAAGTGGCATACTTGCAACCCAAGAGTGCAAGGGCTATTGTTAAGCATCGTTTTGGTACGACTATTTTTTTAATCGTTCTGGTTAAGCGACTATGTTAGATGCCTTTCGCCATGTAGAGAAGACATGACATCTCGACCTCGTCGGCAGGTTTACGCCAAGTTCGTCTCCAAAGACGACAGCTCGGGCCGCGTCTCCTATGTGGCTGGCAGGAAGACGTCACTTCGGGTAACTGCGCTCGTGCAAGGTCACCTGAGCGTAGAAAACGCCCAACTCGCCACACTCCGGGGAAATCTGCTCGTGGGCAAGGCGCAGGGAAGGACAAAGGTTCAGGTGAGATTTGCACGCACCTCATCATGTGTTGGTTCAGGTGCTATTTGCCCGCACCTCGTCTTGTGTTAGTTCAGGTGATATTTGCCCGCACCTCGTCTTGTGTTAGTTCAGTTGAGATTTGCCCGCACCTCGCCATGTGTTGGTTCAGGTGGGATTTTCTCCCACTTCGCCATGTGTTGGTTCAGGTGAGATTTGCCCGCACCTCGCCATGTGTTGGTTCAGGTGGGATTTTCTCCCACCTCGCCATGTGTTGGTTCAGGTGAGATTTGCCCGCACCTCGCCATGTGTTGGTTCAGGTGGGATTTTCTCCCACCTCGCCATGTGTTGGTTCAGGTGAGATTTGCCCGCACCTCGCCATGTGTTGCACCCGCCGCGTGGCGCCGGCAGAAGCCACACTACGTTGTGTGGCCAACACTGTGCAGGACGCTGCCTCATCACGTCTCGCATGACTGCGGACGCTAGAGCAGACCGTGCGGACGCGTCATTCCCACTGCCTCCTATCAAGAGCGAAAGGAGTCGGTCGACTCGAGCGAGCCAATGGCTAGCCACAGCTGGACACTCAGAGGTGGCCCGGCCACGTCAGACATGGTAACGCTGGGTAAGACCTCACACGAACGGCTGCAGCACGGCTGCAGCAGCTATAAATTTCAGAGAGCTATTAAGACTGTGGGGGCTGCGACCAGTAGTGCGAGTAAAGCGACGCGAAGAAGATGTAAAAGCCAATGAAGCAGTTACTGCATCTACCCCGGGGCAGCAACCCTGAGACATGTGACTGTAACTGACCTTAATGTACTCCTTAGCCATCCCTGTAATCCTTGCCATCCACTATACCCCTTCCCGCTACATGGGACTATAAAAAGGGATCGAAGTATCATGCTCCCCCCTAGGACCCATTGACCCTATTGCATTGAGCATTACAGAAATAATTAACTCAAGAGTTACTCTACGTTTTATTGGCAACCGCCACGATCCTGAGCCCACCATACATAATGAGTTTGACTGTTATCCCTGGTTGTATAGGATGAGATATTGATCAGCTACTCCTGGCGCATACGTTGCATCTGTCGATAGCAAGGGTATTGACTGCCCTTAACCACAGGGCCACCACGTGCCAATTCCACCCTCTGTCATCCCGTATCGAATCCAATGGCTGTCATCCTGCACCAAACCCGACCGTCACCATGCCGTACCAAACCCAACTGCACCCACCCCGTGCCCAAGCCTACCCACTGCCCACCCACTGTTATCCCGTGCCAAGCCCATTCGCTGTCATCCCGTGCCAAGCCCACCCACTGCCTTCCCGTGCCAAGCCCACTCGCTGTCATCCAATGCCAAGCCCATCCAATATCATCCCGTTTCAAGCCCACCCAATGTTATCCAGTGCCAAACCCAGCCGCTATTATTCCGTGTCACAATGATGCTTCGACAAACGCAGCTGCCTCCATCGCTGCCAGCCGATGCCCGCCGCCATTCCGTATAGGCGGACGGTCCTGGGGGGCAATGAGCAGTTACGCTGCATAGTGGACCGAACGATGTGGTCGAAATGGAGCTCGAATATTGAAGTTGGCGCGAATAAGGCTAGCGCCGGTTACATGCATCACCCGACTCCGAGGTCGTGGTGGGGAGGTGTGGTTTGTGAGGTATGGTGGGACGGCTGTGAGGTGTGGTAAGGCGACTGTGATGTGTGGTGAGGTGTGGTAAGTCGACTGTCAGGTATGGTGGGACGGCTGTGAAGTGTGGTAAGTCGACTGTGAGATGTGGTGGGTCGACTGTAATGTGTGGTGGGTCGACTGTGAGATGTGGTTGGTCGACTGTAATGTGTGGTGGGTCGACTGTAATGTGTGGTGGGTCGACTGTGAGGTGTGGTGGGTCGACTGTGAGATGTGGTTGGTCGACTGTAATGTGTGGTGGGTCGACTGTAATGTGTGGTGGGTCGACTGTGAGGTGTGGTGGGTGGACTGTAATGTGTGGTGGGTCGACTGTCATGTGTGGTGGGTCGACTGTGAGGTGTGGTGGGTCGACTGTGAGGTGTGGTGGGTCGACTGTAATGTGTGGTGGGTCGACTGTGAGGTGTGGTGGGTCGACTGTGATATGTGGTGGGTGGACTGTAATGTGTGGTGGGTCGACTGTCATGTGTGGTGGGTCGACTGTGAGGTGTGGTGGGTCGACTGTGAGGTGTGGTGGGTCGACTGTAATGTGTGGTGGGTCGACTGTGAGGTGTGGTGGGTCGACTGTGATATGTGGTGGGTGGACTGTAATGTGTGGTGGGTCGACTGTCGTGTGTGGTGGGTCGACTGTGAGGTGTGGTGGGTCGACTGTGAGGTGTGGTGGGTCGACTGTAATGTGTGGTGGGTCGACTGTGAGGTGTGGTGGGTCGACTGTGATATGTGGTGGGTGGACTGTAATGTGTAGTGGGTCGACTGTCATGTGTGGTGGGTCGACTGTGAGGTGTGGTGGGTCGACTGTGAGGTGTGGTGGGTCGACTGTGAGGTGTGGTGGGTCGACTGTGAGGTGTGGTGGGTCGACTGTGAGGTGTGGTGGGTCGACTGTGAGGTGTGGTGGGTCGACTGTGAGGTGTGGTGGGTCGACTGTAATGTGTGGTGGGTCGACTGTGAGGTGTGGTGGGTCGACTGTGAGATGTGGTGGGTCGACTGTGAGGTGTGGTGGGTCGACTGTGAGGTGTGGTGGGTCGACTGTGAGGTGTGGTGGGTCGACTGTGAGGTGTGGTGGGTCGGCTGTGAGGTGTGGTGGGTCGACTGTGAGGTGTGGTGGGTCGACTGTGAGGGGTGGTGGGTCGACTGTGAGGTGTGGTGGGTCGACTGTGAGGTGTGGTGGGTCGACTGTGAGGTGTGGTGGGTCGACTGTGAGGTGTGGTGGGTCGACTGTGAGGTGTGGTGGGTCGACTGTGAGGTGTGGTGGGTCGACTGTGAGGTGTGGTGGGTCGACTGTGAGGTGTGGTGGGTCGACTGTGAGGTGTGGTGGGTTGACTGTGAGGTATGGTGGGTCGACTGTGAGGTGTGGTGGGTCGACTGTGAGGTGTGGTGGGTCGACTGTGAGGTGTGGTGGGTCGACTGTGAGGGGTGGTGGGTCGACTGTGAGGTGTGGTGGGTCGACTGTGAGATGTGGTGGGTCGACTGTGAGGTGTGGTGGGTCGACTGTGAGGTGTGGTGGGTCGACTGTGAGGTGTGGTGGGTCGACTGTGAGGTGTGGTGGGTCGACTGTAATGTGTGGTGGGTCGACTGTGAGGTGTGGTGGGTCGACTGTAATGTGTGGTGGGTCGACTGTAATGTGTGGTGGGTCGACTGTGAGGTGTGGTGGGTCGACTGTGAGGTGTGGTGGGTCGACTGTGAGGTGTGGTGGGTCGACTGTGAGGTGTGGTGGGTCGACTGTGACACTGCGCTGGTTGCTGCGCACTGGTGACACTGCGCGTTCTGGTGGCAACGCAGTGTTAGGTAGCCCGTCCACCGACCTTACATCCGTGGGATTGATGGACGTCGGCGTCTGTGATTTATCTTAACCCTCGCCAGTATTCGACATTTTACCACCTTCGGTCGTATATGTAGGGGGGGGGGGGTACGACACCCCTGGCGATTCGAAACCGTAAATGTTACGAAAACGAACCAAAGACCAAAGTGATAGATCTGGCCGAGATCTCGCGATTGCAATTCAGTATGACCTTCTAAGGTCAATGGTTGACCTTCTAAGGTCATTGGTTGACCTTCCAGGTCATGTCGAAAGTCTTCTTTTTTTTGCATTTTCCTAAGAAAATCGTCAGTTATATCAAAACTACTGTCTAAATATGAAAAATGGTCCGAAATATGTTTATTTTGATCTTGCGAACATAACGATATGTCACACGATGTGATCGGACCAATATATCATGCACCAAATGAGGTAAAAGCCGTGACCCCAAATATCCAATTTTTTTTAAAAGTGGTTCCAATTTCGAAGTTTAAAGTTCCCTAGGGTAAAAATGCACGCTGAATTGAATTCAGTACGAAAAATTACCGTAGGTCAGCTATAAAAGGTCAAAGGTCAAACGAGGTAAACCGAAGTCAACCGAGGTCATCGATTTTGAAACATTGTTTTCAAGGGGAATCCATCTGGGCATCTGTATTTTGTATTATGTGCCCATAATTACGCTAAGTACGTAACAAAATACGTGCGATACTCACGTATTTGGTGAAAACTGGTCGGAGGTGCTCCAATTTATGACCTCATAACTCCGTGACCTGACATGACCTCCAAAAAACATTTCATCAGTGTCGTCAAAAAGTTGCCCCAAAGGGTGCTGAAAATCTCAGAGCGATCCGTTCATCGGTTTGGAAGGAATACATAAAAACCTAAGGGGGGGTTGCACCCCACTCCCCCTATACGAGCTATTTTTAAAACTTGCAACACACTGGGTTTTGCTAGGTCCTATCCTACCTTGGAAACAAGCACGCCACACGTGAATGAAGTTTCTGGTCTGTCCATAAACGTAGTATGCTGTTTTATTTGTTCATTTATTTGTTTCTTTACATATAATTACGAACAGAGTAACCCTTCACTCATAGGTGAAGCAACGATGTGTTTAACCTACTGTTTAGCATGAGAAACATAGCAAGTGTGCAGTGCGTGAGAGCTGGGAACAGAAGCTAAATGTGGGGCCTAAAATAGGAGAAAATACTTACCGTATACCCTTTAACTACATACCCTTTAACTACATATATGTAGTTAAAGGGTCAAGCAAAAAGTCAGCACCCACATACGACACAAAGAGCAAATATAATGACTAACCTACTGTCATTAGACGCTATCTAAGCCTTGACCAACGTCATTATTGTTGGCTGAACTACAAGTGTGGTTTGCTACCTGTCCACGGACCACTGCCAATATTTGTATGTTTGCCATGTGTTCCACTGTCTTAAATGGACTTCTGTTGGCATAACTCAGCGTCGTCGGCCACAGTTTAGCTAAATGTCAATGTTATGGAAATACGGGGCTAAGAATTGGCAGTTGCTCACAAGGACAATGGAGATTTTATCTCCATATTCTTCCCTTCATGTGTTCGTTGGGCCAGGAACAACATGCCCTGGTCGAAATGATGGCCATCTATTCAACGTCGATGATCCCTCTGTCGGGCTCATGAGAGTGATTATCAACAATTTACTGTGCTTCATGCTCCTGAGGTTTATTATATATATATATATATATATATATATATATATATATATATATATATATATATATATATATATATATGTATATACATGAATTATTTATATTTGCTGCGGATATTAACTCTATTGCTTTTGATGTCGTTTAATTTTGTTTCTTTCTTGGGTGGTTCACGACGCATTTTATGCACATTCACGGCTAATGGCACCGCCTACACTTTCGCCGGTGGGCCGCGGGATTGGGAAATATCCCGAGCGGCGTTAGTGTCAAACCCGGTACCTTCGGTACCCAGAGCCCATCACCTTAACCACTCGGCCATCCCCGCGCCGTGTCGTTTAATCCATAATGAATTGCCGGGTATTTACAAAGCCGGTTTTTTATTATATGAAGTTCGGAATCTCTATTTCACTTTCACTATTTAACCTAGCCCTGGTGTGAACTTCGCACTTTATTTTATATGACTTTATTTTTATTATATAACGTATTTTTATTATATGAAGTTCGGAATCTCTATTTCACTTTCACTATTTAACTTAGCCCTGGTGTGAACTTAGCACTTACGCTAGTCATTCCCTTGAATTTGTTTGATTAAACACAATTTAATTTTTTTTCGAGGATATTCCCTCAAGCTAATTTGACGTAACTCATAGCAATGAATCAAGCAGACATTGTCAACCTGGGACCCATGCCGGACGTGCATTCTTGACTGTGTCTCTCAGCTGTATCTGTTAGCTGTGCCTAATGATCTGTTGCCGTGTTTGCGGGCTGCGTCTCTTGGCCATGTCTGGTGACCATGTCTGTCCACTATCTGTTAGCCGAGTCTGTTAGCCGTGTCTAATGATCTGTTTTCCTTTTTTTGGGCTGCCTCTCTTGGCTACGTCTGGTGACCATGTCTGTACACTGTGTCTGTTGGCCGTGTCCGTTGGTTATGTCTGTTGGTCGTGTCTCTTGGTATTGTCTGTTGGCCGTGTCTGCTGGTTGTGTCTGTTGGATGTGTCTGTTGTCTGTTGGCCGTGTCTGTTGGCCGTGTCAGTTGGTTATGTCTGTTGGCTGTGCGTGACCCTTCCTGGCTGTGCCGTGTGCACCTGTTGGCTGTGGTTAGTTTGGCTGCGACAGTGTCAGCGGCAGCAGACGATCGCCTGCCAGCTACAACTGGGTGACGGGGGCGATGGCAATGGGCCACGGCCGCCTATAGTCGTCTTGGTGTACCGTACCATCCTGGAGATAGCGATGTCTAGTGTACCGCACCATCCGGGAGACAACCGTGTCTAGTGTACCGTACCACCCGGGAGATAGCCGTGTCTAGCGTATCGTACCCCCCGGGAGACAACCGTGTCTAGTGTACCGTACCACCCAGGAGACAGCCGTGTCTAGTGTACCGTACCACCCGGGAGACAGCCGTGTCTAGTGTACCGTACCACCCGGGAGATAGCCGTGTCTAGCGTATCGTACCCCCGGGAGACAACCGTGTCTAGTATACCGTACCACCCGGGAGACAACCGTGTCTAGTATACCGTACCACCCGGGAGACAGCCGTGTCTAGTGTACCGTACCACCCAGGAGACAGCCGTGTCTAGTGTACCGTACCCCCCTAGTAGACAACCGTGTCTAGTGCACCGTACCACCCGGGAGACAGCCGTGTCTAGTGTACCGTACCACCCGGGAGACAGCCGTGTCTAGTGTACCGTACCACCCAGGAGACAGCCGTGTCTAGTGTACCGTACCACCCAGGAGACAGCCGTGTCTAGTGTACCGTACCACCCGGGAGACAACCGTGTCTAGTATACCGTACCACCCGGGAGACAGCCGTGTCTAGTGTACCGTACCACCCGGGAGACAACCGTGTCTAGTATACCGTACCACCCGGGAGACAACTGTGTCTAGTATACCGTACCACCCGGGAGACAGCCGTGTCTAGTGTACCGTACCACCCAGGAGACAGCCGTGTCTAGTGTACCGTACCCCCTAGTAGACAACCGTGTCTAGTGCACGGTATACTAGACACGGTTGGGTGGTAACCCAGGAGACAGCCGTGTCTAGTGTACCGTACCACCCGGGAGACAGCCGTGTCTAGTGTACCGTACCACCCAGGAGACAGCTGTGTCTAGTGTACCGTACCACCCGGGAGACAGCCGTGTCTAGTGTACCGTACCACCCGGGAGACAGCCGTGTCTAGTGTACCGTACCACCCGGGAGACAGCCGTGTCTAGTGTACCGTACCACCCGGGAGACAGCCGTGTCTAGTGTACCGTACCACCCAGGAGACAGCCGTGTCTAGTGTACCGTACCACCCAGGAGACAGCCGTGTCTAGTGTACCGTACCACCCGGGAGACAGCCGTGTCTAGTGTACCGTACCACCCGGGAGACAACCGTGTCTAGCGTACCGTACCACCCGGGAGACAGCCGTGTTTAGTGTACCGTACCACCCGGGAGACAGCCGTGTCTAGTGTACCGTACTACCCGGGAGACAGCCGTGTCTAGTGTACCGTACCCCCCTAGTAGACAACCGTGTCTAGTGCACCGTACCACCCAGGAGACAGCCGTGTCTAGTGTACCGTACCACCCGGGAGACAACTGTGTCTAGTGTACCGTACTACCCGGGAGACAACCGTGCCTAGTGTACCGCACCATTAGACCGTGGAGCAGTTCAGCAAGTGATTAAAGGGTTTGGCAAGTGTTCATTCAAGGGAACTTGGCTCATTCGAGGCAAGTTCCCTTGAATGGCAAGGAGGAAAGTTGACTGTCCAATAAGCGGGCCAGAGATGGTTTGGAGAGAAAGATTGACTGCGACCTGTCCATGCTGTGCCCCATTCAGTGCCTTGTTCATGACTGGAGTGCGAAGTACAGGGCCCCTCCCCGCTATGTGTTGATTGCATTCGCAGTTGCTTAGCCACGTGATAGCAATTTAAAGCTGATAGAAGATGGCCCAAATAGTCTAAGCGTCAAAAACTATTAATATTAGATTCTGGCATTTCACTTACTATCTCGAAAGAGAGGGCAAAAGATCAGTATGCACATTGGTAGGATACGTTACTTATATATATATATATATATATATATATATATATATATATAGGTTTCCGAAAGTGCATTGATAAGCATTGCCTATCTTCTAGACAGTCTTCCCCAAACCAAGTTAAATGACATGGTCATGTTGTTGAAGAGCATGCGTTCACTGCTGATCAAATGGACCATATTACACATGTAATATTGTTCCTCTGGTCCGATCGGACTTCTCCAAACCAACGCTATCCAGTCGGATTGGATTGTGGTTTTACGACGCACTCGGCACCTGAGGACATGTGGCACCGCCTGCCTCCCACCCCGGCAGGATGGGCGGGCATCGTGAGGAATCGAACCCCGTACCTCTGGCGCGTCAGACGCTTAACCTAACAACTGAGCTACCGACGCTCCGCGACTGTGCTTAGTTGATCAATGACATAAGTGGTGTAATCAATAGATCCTTTGCTCAATTACCTAGCCCACCTAGTCAAATCCACCGATATGGGCTTAAACCGGTTAAGAGTGTTTAAGTTGCAGCAAGTTATGAATCCTAATATTGCCATCCAAATTGTGCGACCAATAATATGATTCTAGTTGTGCATCATATCCCAAATTCTAAACCCTGTTAAGCCTAGTCCTATGATATGCAAAACTACCAACATCTAAGGTTAGGCTACTACATGCAAAACTACGGGCATCTGGCGTTAGGCAGACGGTAGAAACGACACGCGCTTTGAAAGCAGGTCTATCCGG
>JAOTOL010001641.1:2797500-2937500 GCA_034440575.1 Imbricaverruca yamaguchii
AGAATAACAGCGAAATCCTTCGCCTGTTGAGTCACTGATAGTACTTGTAGTAATTAAGTATGGAGCTTTCATATGCTGCCTACCTACATGCATGATTTTGCACTTGTCGAAATTAAATTTCATTTGCCACTCATCGGACCACTTCACAAGTTCGTGTAAGTCTTTCTGCAGCGAGATATGCTCATTGTGACCTGTTACTGCCCTAAAGACCTTCAAATCATCCGCAAATTTCAAAACCTTACTGCTTAGGCCACAAATATAATGAACAGTAGTGGCTCCAGTACTGACCCCTGAGGGACTCCACTAAGAACATTTTGCCATGATAACTTTGTACCATTTAGCACCACTCTTTGCTGTCTATCTAAAAGCTACAATTCTATCCATTTTAAGATGCTATCTGCAATACCATGGACCTGAAGCTGATATTTGATATTATGATTATGATATTTGAAGCTTCCTTAAGCACTCTAAATGCAGCTTTCTTAGCCTTAATTGCTTTTATCAAGTCTCGGGTATGCGATGCTGTCTTCCCATCTTTCTTTTACGCCTTTGCTTTTGGGGGACATGTCTAATCTGAATTTTTTTCCAAGTAAGATTTGAACTTTTCCCACATTTCTCAAGCATTTAAATTGAAGAATTCTTCTTCCCATCTTATGGCACTTAAAGCCGCTCTCATGCAGTCAAAGTCTGCTCTGTGGAAATTTTGAACCTTTAATAACTTATACTTAATAATTTCCACTACATGTGCCTTGAATCTAATTATGTTATGATCACTTCTTCCCAGCGCTTCTCCTGCAGTCAAGTCTTGAGCTAAGTCACGTAAATCCGAGAATACAAGATCCAAGAATGAGCCATGCCTGGTAGGTTCCGTTACAAACTGGTGTAAGAACAGGTCCTCTTGAAGGTATTTCCTAAACATTTTGCATGATGGGGAGCCAACATTAACATTTTCGAATCCTTTTAGATTAAAGTCACCAAGAATAAGGCACTTTCTCTGAAAGTTTCTACTGATTTCCTCACAAATCACCTTATCAAGCTCCAGTTGCTGAGAATATGGCAGGGTTCCTGATCGGTAGAAAGCTCCTATCCTCAATTCATTGCTGTTGCCTTTTTCCCACAGCGACATCAAGCCAAATGGACTCCACAGACACATTTGCACCCCACCTGCTACTTCTTGAGAACTGAATAAGCTATTCGTATTCACATAGGGCATTACACCACCCCCTTTCACTGCTGGACCCCTATTGCACGAAAACATATTGTATCCCTGAATCTCATAGTCCTGCAAGTTATCTGCAAGTATCTCCTTTCTCTCCTTTTTATCTCCTTTCATGACACGTTTATCAGCTTGTTATTTTCTCAGAACAAAATGCTTCTAAGCTACACATATACCGAATACCTTCTATAACCCACACCTCAAGCTTCAACTTCAGAACAGGCGGCTGACTCATATCAACCATCGTAACCTCCCATGCAATTAATCCTGATATAATCGTGATCCAGGAGCAAAGGGCTATTATATGAGATCCATAGCGACCTCTTCTACAATTCACACAAGTCCACTGTATCGAGGTCAGGTGACTTATCTGCATGTGCCCTTTTTGACCTCGGGCGTATTTGACAATATTTGACAATATCGTGACCTAATTGCTTTTGACAAGTAGCTCGACCTAAATGCTTATGGTCGAGTAGCTTTTATGTCATCCTTATTGGCTATGCCAATAAGGATAGCATATAAAAGCTACTTATAAAAGATGACATATAGACATATAAAAGCTTCTTATATAATAAGACACATAAAAGATGACATATAGTCACGTAAAAACCATTATCTGAAGCTCATACCAGGCCCAGTCGTTTGACCCCTGTGACCCATTGTGGATTCGCCTTTACAAGAAAAACAATACCCCATCAGGTAGACAATCGATTGAGCACCCATCAGTTGAAACATCAACAATATCAGTAACGGTCCTGTTTTGAAAGGTTACGAGATCAATGAAAGGTCACGAAGTCGCGAGGTCAAATGCTGACTTAACAAGAAAACTCCTATTTGATCGCATTTCGCAGATCTTCCGCTTTCAAGTGACACACAGGTTAAGAAGCTAATTGAAGATAAAAGGATTTCTATATGAACCTTCTTCGTGACTTCAAAATGTTTTTAACATATATCTCGTGACCCTTCGACATAGAAAGAAATATCGGAATCGGAATCTTGACAGAGGGGATGTAGTGAACAATTTCGGGTATACCTCGGTTGTTAGTCCTGGAAACGCCCTTATATTAAGCATGCCTAATAAGCAAATGTACTAAGCTCCAAGCCCGGCGAGGTGCAAGGTGTATTTCAAGAATATTAATAGTTAGCAAAGGTCTCAGTTATGACGGCGGAATTTTCTGGCATTAGCACTCAAAATGTTATAAGTTTTGAAATCATCGTTCTCGCGAACCAACCAGTTCCTCAACACCCCATTGACTCCCAGCGTCCTCCTGTGAGGACCTCTTCCATGGGTTATCTACGTCCTTGCGGGCAACCAAAAGACCGCTTCGGGGCACCAATGGTAGATAACTATGCGTCAGCCGTACAGAAGACCTGAAGTGCCGAAGACCTAACACTTGCTGCCTAACGTTGCCGCGGCGGACGAGGGCGGCTCAGTGTGTCGCCGCGGCGGACGAGGCCGGCGGACGAGAGCGGCTCAGTGTGTCGCGGCGGCGGACGAGGGCGGCTCAGTGTGTCGCCGCGGCGGACGAGGCCGGCGGACGAGGGCGACTCAGCACGTTGCCGCGGCGGACGAGGGCGGCTCAGTGTGTCGCGGCGGCGGACGAGGGCGGCTCAGTGTGTCGCCGCGGCGGACGAGGCCGGCGGACGAGAGCGGCTCAACGCGGCTCATTGATCGTCACGGCCAGACTGGCGATGCGGCGGCGCTCCGGGCTGGCTGGAGTCAGCTCCGCTAATGGTCCGCCGGCGATTGAGGCGGGTGGGAAGGTGCCTCGAGCCGCCGGTAGCATGGTGTCCCCAGGTGCACCACGGCCACGTTTGGTCGCCAGTGGGCCGGCGACGGCCGCGTACCAAGTGCGCCGGCTGCTCTGCTACAGACTAGACAGAGGTGTAGCTTCACACATCGGCTGGGTGTTAAGCCTTATTCACGAAGTATTTTAGTCTGAAAAGGGGCTTAACAGAAAATTAGCCAAGTAACTTCGACTAAATCGTCTTCCCCGTGGGCAGCTAGTCCATGGTATGATACTAAGCATCCTCGACGAGGCGAAGCTGTAGGCGGCATGGAGGGGTTGAAAGGCCATGCAAAACAAGCTTCGCTGGCTTGGGTAAGGAGGACTTCGCAGTTTGTTCACCCTCATCCCATCCAGAGGTGTTGGCTGTGCACAGTACGGCTCATTCATAGGCATCTCCAGCTGGCTCTCAAGCCATCCTTCCAAGCTCTTTTGTCAGCCACCGGGCCTGGAATCCCTCCTGCACGTCTGCAAAACAAGCACTCCGTGAATACGGAAGCGACTTTAATGCAATATTCATCGTCCCATGTGCAATAGCCGGTTTCATTAGCAGTCTTGAGTTCGATAGCTGCGATTAAGGCTCAACTATGAATGAATGGCCAAAGGTATATGGAGCTCACCAGTTTCGTAGTGTGAGAATATAATGAAATGTTCAACATGTTGGTTAAGAATTCATAGAAACCGGTTCCGTTGCCTGTGGCAAACACGGTGAGGCGGCAACCGCTCTGCTGTGAGACTGCCGAGACACTGGTGTGCTCGGAGACGATGCGACCAAGCTCTGGACGTGGTGGCGGCCGAGCTCTGGACGTGCTCGGCGGCCGAGCTCTGGACGTGCTCGGCGGCCGAGCTTGGGACGTGCTCGGCGGCCGAGCTCTGGACGTGCTCGGCGGCCGAGCTTGGGACGTGCTCGGCGGTTGAGCTCTGGACGTGCTCGGCGGCCGAGCTTGGGACGTGCTCGGCGGCCGAGCTCAGGACGCGCTGGCGGCCGAGCTCTGGACGTTCTCGGCGGCCGAGCTCGGGACGCGCTGGCGACCGAGCTCGGGACGTGTTCGGCGGCTGAGCTCGGGACATGCTGGCGGTCGAGCTCGGTACGTGGTGGCGGCCAAGCTCTGGACGTGCTCTCGGTGGCCGAGCTCGGGTGTGCTCGGTGGGCGAGCTCCGGACGTGCTAGTGGCCGAGCTCTGGACGTCCTGGCGGCCAAGCTCGGGACGTGCTGGCGGCCAAGTTCTAGACATGCTCGGAGGCAAGCGTCTTGGTCGTTATGTACTGGACCATGCACGATGTGTACCCGGGCTGCCGACCCTGCACAGAGGTAGCGGCCAGCGACGATTGGCCGGGAGTGATTTCGCTCTGGCCGGGCGCAGACGGCGCTCATTTCACTACCGGTTATGGTGCGCAGCGTTCTGGGATACGTGCCTCGCGTCATGGTGCACCGGGATTGAGTGATGTTGGATGCGCCGGCACTGAGTGGTATTGAGTGCGCTAGGGCTGTGTGGTGTTGGGTGCTCTGGACCGTGCGATGTTGGGTGCGCCAGAACCGAGTAATGTTGGGTGCGGTGTGGGGTGTGGCCCGACACTACGACAGTGCAGCAACCATTCAGTCCGATGGAGCACCCACACCCCTCCGTGCTTTGCATTGTTCCTGATGTGATGAGCGAAGCAGAAACAGCTGTCTCTGGGGGCGGTATACCGCAAGATAGCGGCTGAAAGAAATTGCTCGGTCACACTGCGGCGTTGCAAACCGACTGCATGTTGGAGAAAGGTTTGCGGTGGCGTTCCAGAGATTCTCGGACAATGCCTTACGAAGTTCCGTGAGTGCCGAATCTTGCAATACATGCACCTACATGCCCAAGAGGGATTTCGCAATCGCGCGGTGGTCGCCGGTCCGCCCCCTTTGACGCTTCGCAGCGCTGTCGAGGTATACGATGGATTCTTGTATTGGGTGGTTCGCGGCGCACTTTATGCAATCTGCTAATCGGCGCCGCCCACACTGTTTTGCCGGTGAGCTGCAGGATCGGGAAGTGCCCGAACGGTGCAAACATTGAATCCAGAGTTCAACGCTTTAACCACTCCGTCATCCCCGCCCTTTCACGGTGTACATCCGTGTGCAATTTCACGAGCTCACACTGAACCGACCTGAAGCCACTTGTCGCGGCACCTTGCGCACGCAGAGCAATGTGACCGTCTTTGCTCCAAGTGCCCGGCGGCCGGTGCGCCGCGCCAGCCGCCAGCCGGCAGTAGCCATCCGGCAGTAGCCAGCAGCCAGCCGACAGCAGCCAGCCGGAAGTAACCAGCCGGCAATAGCCAGCCGGCAGTAGCCAGCCGGCAGTAGCCAGCCGGCAGTAGCCAGCCGGCAGCCGTCAGCTGATAGCAGCCAACCGGTAGTAGCCAGCCGACAGTAGCCAGCCGGCAGTAGCCAGCCGGCAGCCGTCAGCTGGTAGCAGCCAACCGGTAGTAGCCAGCCGGCAGTAGCCAGCCGGCAGTAGCCAGCCGGCAGTAGCCAGCCGGCAGTAGCCAGCCGGCAGCCGTCAGCTGGTAGCAGCCAGCCGGCAGCAGCCAGCCGGCAGTAGCCAGCCGGCAGTAGCCAGCGCGCCGGCCCGTGCAGAATATGACACGCCGCCGCCAGCTGACACGACAGTCGCCAGGCCAGATCCGCCGGCGCAGTACCACCTCGCACGAGTCGCCGCCGGCGCAGTACCAGCTCGCACGCGTCTCGCCCCCACCGCAGTACCACCTCGCACGCGTCTCGCCCCCACCGCAGTACCACCTCGCACGCGTCTCGCCGCCACCGCAGTACCACCTCGCACGCGTCTCGCCGCCGCCGCAGTACCACCTCGCACGCGTCTCGCCGCCGCCGCAGTACCACCTCGCACGCGTCTCGCCCCCACCGCAGTACCACCTCGCACGCGTCTCGCCGCCGCCGCAGTACCACCTCGCACGCGTCTCGCCGCCGCCGCAGTACCACCTCGCACGCGTCTAGCCGCCGGCGCAGTACCACCTCGCACGCGTCTCGCCCCCACCGCAGTACCACCTCGCACGCGTCTCGCCGCCACCGCAGTAACACCTCGCACGCGTCTCGCCGCCGCCGCAGTACCACCTCGCACGCGTCTAGCCGCCGGCGCAGTACCACCTCGCACGCGTCTCGCCGCCGCCGCAGTACCACCTCGCACGCGTCTAGCCGCCGGCGCAGTACCACCTCGCACGCGTCTAGCCGCCGGCGCAGTACCACCTCGCACGCGTCTAGCCGCCGGCGCAGTACCACCTCGCATGCGTCTAGCCGCCGCCGCAGTACCACCTCGTTCGCGTCTCGCCGCCGGCGCAGTACCACCTCGCACGCGTCTAGCCGCCGGCGCAGTACCACCTCGCACGCGTCTAGCCGCCGGCGCAGTACCACCTCGCACGCGTCTCGCCGCCGGCGCAGTACCACCTCGCACGCGTCTAGCCGCCGGCGCAGTACCACCTCGCACGCGTCTAGCCGCCAGCGCAGTACCACCTCGCACGCGTCTCGCCGCCGGCGCAGTACCACCTCGCACGCGTCTAGCCGCCGGCGCAGTACCACCTCGCACGCGTCTAGCCGCCGGCGCAGTACCACCTCGCACGCGTCTCGCCGCCGCCGCAGTACCACCTCGCACGCGTCTAGCCGCCGGCGCAGTACCACCTCGCACGCGTCTCGCCGCCGGCGGGGACGGCTGACTGAGCGCTTTCAATGGACGGCGAGCTGTGGCGCGTGTGTCGGTGTCGTGGAGGGCGGGCACGCCGCCAGCCGGCTACTCGCGCTGATGGACAGAGCCCAAGCCGTCGGAGGCATTCCTCGCGCCTGCAAAAGCAGGCCCGACTAGTGGTACACGTGGAGGTACATGAATAACATGCATTCTTAAAGGTGGGGTAGAGATTGACATAACTGAGACAGTGATTAAAGACAAAAGTTTAGTGCAACTATGAGCCACAAGGGCCTTTCTTGGATGCACTCTGTACAATCAACCAGTTGCCCACCAAATCCGTCGATCAGCCCTCCCTGCAATATCGAAAAGCAAGCCCTCTATTCTTATAATGACTGTCAATGCTGTTTTTAAAGATGTTCAATGTACTGCTACTAACAAAGGTTTTTGGCAGCTGGTTCCAGTGTTCTACCACCCTGTTGGTGAAGAAAGACTGTCTTACCCTTGTTCTGCTGTGGTTAGCTTAAATTTTTGATTGGTGACCTCTAATTGCATCATTTCTGTTAAAATCAAACATTTCCCCAAGACATCCCCTGTCCAGACTATGGACAAAAATAAAGACCTCGATGAGATCTCCTCTCAGCCTCCTATATCTAAGTGAAAACATATTCAATTTCTTCAATCTTTCGTCACATGCCAGGTTGCTTATACAATTGACCATTTTTGTAGCCCTCTTGCACTCTCTCTAAAAGCCAACAATCTTTTCATAGCTAGGAGACCAAGCTTGGATGCAGTATTCCAAATGTGGCCTGACATATGCACAGTAAAGCTTCCTGATGACTTCCTCACTTCTGTATGGTACATTCCTATTTATTTCCCCAAGCATTCTCAGTGCCTTCTTCCTGGCTTCCTTGGTCTGTTCTGATGCCCCCAATTTTGTGTTTAGAATAACACCTAAATCCTTCTCCTGTTTCCACACTTCATGGGTGGACCAGTCACTGATAGTACTGGCCCTCCCATGAAGCGTGAGCCTTCATATCCTACTTACCTACATGCATGATTTTGCACTCATCAAAATTAAATTAAGTTTGCCATTATTCGGACCACTTGACAAGTTCGTCTAAGACTTTTTGCGGCGAGATATGCTCATTTTGATCTGTTATTGCTCTAAGTACTTTCAAATCATCCGCAAATTTCAAAACCTTACTGCTTAGGCTACTTTCAATGTTGTTTACAAATTTAATGAACAGTATTTGCTCCAGTACTGACCCCTGGAGGACTCCACTAAGATCATTTTGCCATGATGACTCTGTGCCATTTAGCATCACTCTTTGTTGTCTATCTGAAAGTCACAACTCTATCAATTTTAAGATGCTACCTGCAATACCATGGGCTTGAAGCTGTATCATTAGCCGGTACCTTGTCAAAGGTCTTACTAAAGTCAAAATATGGTACATCAACCTGATTTCCCTGATCAAATTGTTCTGTGGCGAAGTTAAAAAAGTCGAAGAGATTTGTGAGACACGATCGCCCTTTCCTAAACCCATGTCGAGTATTTTGAATCAACCTGTTTCCTTCCAGATAACTAACTATTTTATCCTTGATAATTGATTCGAGTACCTTGCACACTAGGGATGTGAGACTCACTGGCCTATGGTTTTCAACTTTCCCTCTTTCTCCTTTCTTGAAAATAGAAACTACATTTGCCCTTTTCCAATCTATTGGAATTTCATTTTGTGAAACTGATCTCCAAAATATTATACCAAGTGGAAGTGCCAGTTCATTTTCAGCTTCCCGCAACACCCTAGCATAAATTTCATCCGGTCCTGCTGTCTTGTTTGGCTTTATTTTCCTGATGTGATTGAAAACAACATCACTATTAATGCAATCGGCATCATTTATCAAATCACATGTCACTGAACTATGGTGTACGGTCGGCAGATTGGTCATATCTTCCAATGTAAACACTGATTTAAACTGCTTGCTCAGCTCCTCAACCATCTCACTATCCTCACCCAATATAGTGCCATTTACTTCCAGTTGACCAATTGTTCTAGACACTTTACTCAGCTTGTAGAAACCAAAGAACGTTTTGCTGTCCCCATTACAGTTCCTAGGTAAATCCAGTTCTTTTGCTCGCTTTGTTGCTCTGGTTTTTTGCTTCACAGTGTCCCTAGCTTTTCGATACGCCTTTAGATTTACGATATTTGAAGCTTCCTTAAGCACTCTGAATGCAGCTTTCTTAGCCTTAATTGTTTTTATCAAGTTTGGTGTAAGCCATGCTGGCTTTCTTACCCTTCTTTTGCGTCTTTGCTTTTGGGGGACATGTCTAATCTGAATTTCCTTCAAGTAAGATTTGAACTTTCCCCAAATTTCACAGGCATTTAAATTGGAGAATTCTTCTTCCCATCTTATGGCACTTGAAGCCGCTCTCATGCAGTCAAAGTCTGCCCTGTTGAAATTTAGAACCTTTACCAAATTATCCTTAATAATTTCCACTACATGTGCCTTGAATCTAACTATGTTATGGTCACTTCTTCCCAGAGTTTCTCCTACAGTCAAGTCTTGAACCAAGTCACAGAACAAAATCTGGTTCCTCCTCAACAACATATCACTTGAACTCATCAAATTTGGATCTGATACTCTGAGCATTAAGCATCATACACCTAACATATGCTCCATAACCACCTTTGGCTTTTTCATCCTGAGGAGCTCTTTCATCACTGGATGAACTACCACTCTGCCTCCTTGAGCTACTGCTGTCCCCATTTGCTGACTTTGAGGTTCTATTGCCTTGGCTGACATTGGAATGTCCCTGAGGTGGCAATGCAATTTCATTCCTCCCCACCCCATTTCCTAGTTTCCCTGAAGGATATGCTCATACACTTTGTCTAACACGTGAACCCCCTTCTCGGAGAAGTGCAAGCCATCCCTCTGATAGAGGTCCCAGGATCCATAAAACCTGCACCACTCATCAACAAATGTGAAACATAATTCATGACAGAGCTTACCTACCCTGGCGTTGGCTGCCAGTGCCCTAGAGCTCCACTCAGAGGAGTCTCCGGCCCTAGGCAAAATTGCAGTTGCAATGACTCTCCTATTGCTATCCTTCAGGGTGGTCAGAAGGGCCCTATGCTCCTGCAGCAGCTCCTCACTCCTAGCAGGACCTATGCTTATTCACCCCTACTTGTACTACAACTGTACTAAACTGGGGATCACTGGTGGCCTGTGCCACTACTGGCACCAGGTCCTTAACCTTGCCACCAGGCCTGGTGATGCACCTCCTGTCCCTCCTACCTTTACAGAATATACGATCTAAATGTCGCACACGAGAATCACCTACGACCAGGGATGCGGAGCCGGAGCCGGAGCCGGAGCCGGAGCCGCCGAAGCCGGAACATGTTGCCCAGAGCCGGATCCGGAGCTGGAACCGCCGGGACATTTTACTCGGAGCCGGAGTCGGAGCCGGAGCCGTCAAAAGCAGGGCGGCTCCGACTCCGAAAGAGGTGTAAATTCAACAGGATTAGCAAACATGAAGTGAACACATTATGCCTAGTATGGTATGAAAACGCATGGTATGAAATGGCTATGGTATGAAAACGCATTAAGCCTAGTATGGTAGTATGGTATGGTATGAAAACGCATTTTTAAAAGCCAAAATGTAATACCATAACCATATTCTAAAATGCCCATACCATATTCTAAAAAGCCAAAATGTCATAACCGTATTCTAGCCTCAGTAGTCAATGTAATAGTCCTTTGTTTAGTTTAGTTAAGTTCATTGTTTCCATCATCAACGGGTTGTTGTACCTTATTAGAGATGAGGTCAAACATTACAATTTACAACAATGGTGTTCCCTGGACCGTTCACGGGATGGGGAGTGTTGTTGATTCGAGTCTCCCCTCTTCTGATTGCCCCAATACGGCACGAAACGAGCGTCAGTTTACGAGGGCATAACACCGAAAAGTGATTTGGGCGGGGGCGGGTGTTTGTTTGAAGATAGATACAGGGTTTATATGGGAAAGTTGCTTGTAATTGACTGAAGTTGGTGCCTCTGATTGGTCGCGGCTAACTTTTTTTTACATCCTCTTAGCTCCTACTCAATGGATCGATCACGTTTGGGATGTACGGAGCCGGAGCCGGAGCCGGGATACTTCCCCGGAGCCGGAGTCGGAGCCGGATCCGTCCAAAAATTTTCCGGCTCCGCATCCCTGCCTACGACCAGGGCCGTATCCTCACTACTACTATCCTGGGCGCAAGATAGTGCCTGGAATCTATTCGATATTGCTACGCCTGCTTGTTGAGCAGTTTGACTAGGCTTCCTCCCACTCCTACCACCTACCACCTGCCATTCACTGACCCTTTCCTTAGGCTCGCTTCTCCAAATCCTCTACCCCCTGACCTCATGCCGCTTCCATGGCCTAGCATGGTTGCACGCAGCCTTTGTATCGTCGTATCGGTTTAAGCAGCACAACTGGCTGGCTTACGCTCGCCAGTTGTACCAAGATCCGGTGAGGCTCATAGAAAGACGTCACACACATATCCTCCCGTCCGAGTCCTCGCATGGATGCGTCAGCTTGCATAGGCTCAGGCTGGACGGCGGCGATTGGAAAAGCTACCCGATTGAATATAGCTATTTGAAAGATGCGCAAAATATTATGAGCAAAATATATTATTTATTATCTCCGGAAAGCCAGTATCTGACCATTCCAATAAGTACCGAAAGCAATATGCAAAATTATTTGGGGACCTCGTGATGCTTCTGACAACAGGCTCTAAGACTACAGAATGTGCTCAAAGCGTCGATGTTTAGTCCGGCTGGATCTTTAGTTCGATCTGGCTATTAGCCCTGCCTCGACATCCTCATGGGCTCCTTAAATTGGCATGAGGACGGCAATTTCTGGAGACAAAATAGCAAAGGTAGATTTGTGCTGGAGGCAGGTCCTACACCAGCTACACACGACATGTAGCTGCTTTCGACCCCTGCTGTCAAAAGCAGCTACATGTCACGTAAACGATACATGGTCCAGCGCAAGTGTACCACCCGTTTCCACAATGTCGCTATCCAGATCATGTCCATGTACAGGTGAGGACGAGGTATGATACATCGCACTCCGACTCGCCTCGCCACCCTCGTGGCATTTCATACTGTTTACCTCTCGTATATTTCACATTTTCCCTTGTTATTTGGTTTTACTCCCTTGTTATTTGATCATCAGCCGCATTCTGGCCTTCCATAATAGTGATTATGATCTTCATTAGCTACGAAGTTCAACGGCAGACGTCAGTAGCCTCAGCTGGCATGTTCGTCGTATGTCCTGCATTCGCCGCGGTTGAGACGTCGTTGATCACTATAAATAGTATGACTCCCGGTGGACGAAGTAGCCTTGAACCAGGTAAATCGACTGTGAAAGATGCCACTTACACTTGGAATGCAGTAAATCGCTGAGCCACAAGGGAAGGACGAGTGGCGTGTTAAGTTTCGACAGCCGCCTCTTATGCGGTGGAAAGCCTGGCAGCTGAAAATTAAAAGCCTGACTTTAATTTGAAGCTGAACGCGACGATCTGAGTGGGTACGTGGGTAAGGAGCTGTCGCAAGGCCGTTTCTGATATCATGTAGCTATGCAGTCGGGCTTTCCGAGTAAGGCACGGTATTTATGTAGTAAGTGGCTGATTTGTATTCATATTTCATTCCACGGTTTAATGAAAGTAACATTTGCGTCACCTACCACTCGCATCCGGATTCCTGTTGAGTCCATCCTATCTTTTTGTTTGCCCATGCATGATCCACCTACTTTAACATGTAGCCAGCAACGTTTTGTTGAAAGTATACATAATGAAGGTCTTACATAATACGTACATATGGAGAAGGCTAGAGTAACATAAGTAACGACGTTGTGTCGTTGAGAAGCCTGGTATATACATAGACATTGATCGTGCTATTGGGCTATATTTATTGTGTTTCTATTCAAGTTGTTTTATTTCCGTTTGTCATTTGGCAACCTCAAGCTTAAGCCCGTTTAGAGAACCAAGGCATATAGTTCCCGTTGAGTATCTCCACTAGACCAAAGGCATCTTAATCTGATCAGGATTTGGAGGTGTTCGGTTTCAAACATTTCATGCTCCATATTCGAAATCTAATCAAGAAAAAAATGAGTACGGACGTTTACCTGGTTAGTAATTCGGTTAAGTACCTGTCGGCGCGATCAGCTGCCAGTATCTCTGACGGCAATCTAACAGAATACATACTTATTTCAATCAAATTATCGCTTAGTTGCATTACACCTAGTCGTTCACATTGGAAGTCTGAAGACATTCTATTGCAGACCGAGGTGCTTATGCAGCAGGTGAAAGGCAAGATTCGTCAGATTGAGAACCAACCGCCCACTGTGTCTAGTGCACCATTTTGCAGACATTGTTTTGCGTAATCAGAGGTGATAAAGCAAGCTCACCATCCTAGAGTGGAAAGAGTGAAAATCATTGGGGACTCCAGCGTCTGGAACACAGGGTTGATGACTCAGGGAATAGGAGCACCTCAACGAATGGATTAGATTACTGAATAAGGAACGCGGCAGGCCCATTCCACGGCAAATTCACAAGTGAAAGTACCAGAATAGCACCAAATATTTTATATTTTGATGAAAATATTTGTGTGGGGTTATCTGATGCGCCGAATCCAGCTGTGCCATTTTTAGATAGATCAGGTCAACGGCAAGGAGTTAGAGCCTCGGGTATTTTTCAGATGTCACCTAAGAAGGATGTCGTTTGGGGTCTTTAGCTCAATGAAGAACAATTTGAATTGTACGAAGGTATCTATCGGTGAACTTACAATGGCCCATTGCATCGTTTGGCTATTTCAAAATTTTCGTTTACAGGATATCTGAAACCGTGACATTTTGATCTAAGGTCACGTGACCCATTTTAACTTTCGGGGCAGTCACAATGTGATTTGAAAAGAAAGTGCAGAAATGAAGCTCGATGTTTTATCTTTCAAAGCAAAAAAGTGGTTTTCCTCGTAAAGCTCTACAAACTTGGGCATTCATGGTTGTTTTTGCGCTTGTTATCGTGGCCGGTATGAATGTATACAGGTATAAGTGTAAATGTTTAAATGTATATATTTATAACGATATATTTATGAAATACAAGGCTCTTGACGTTCGAGGCACGTGATGGGATGACAATGTTAGTCATCCGATCTTGAATGTTATGTTGCACAAATGTTCTAACTCATGAGGTCAAGGGTTAAACAAAATGGCAGGAATTTCCCCAAAATGTGGTAGTAGATTATTTATCAGTGATGCCTTACTATTAATTACAAGGAGTGAGAAGAATCCACTATATATAATGTAGCAATCACATTCCCATAACCGAGAAACATTCGCACAACCATTTATTGCATTGCGAATGTAGTGAATATCAGGAAGAGCACAACAAGGAGTGGAACCGTTTTTGTGTGTCCAGTGCTCACTGCTCACTCTCGCTTACCGTGCTGCCTGTAACTCGAGGAAATTTCTGAGGGTGTCGGACGCAGTCGAGGTGAAATAAAGCTATTTTATGAGTCAAACCAGATCTCCCGGGGGGTGTATCTCGGCAAGACCGACCGTGACATCATGCGACAGGTTTATGGAGCTAGAAGTATAATTCAGAAAAGGCTTGCTTTGGGAAATTTGTGTGAGATATACGATTTATGCAAGCAAAACTCTGAAGACCCTCGCACCGGCTTCTTAAAATGTGCTGTCCTTCGTCGGAAGCATTGCGTCTTGGCAGGCAACAGTGGGGCGCACTCTGTGTGCATGTGCGCTTATTATCAAAACCCAAAACTGCTCATAGGCGCTCTCGGCCTTCCCAGTCTCAAATATCGTACCCTCCTCGATCACGCTGTATGTGGCGCGACAAACGGTGATTGCATGGTGCACAACTGTGGGGTATAGTGAATACGGGATGATTTGTTTGTTTTCAAGCAAGGTGATTTGTGACCAATTTGTTCTCAAGCAGTTCGAGATGAATGCGATTACTCAGTCAATGGGGTTCATCTATCATTTCCAGAAAGTAGGGCTTGAAACGCCAGATGGTTGATATTACAGTGATTGACGGTGATAAAAACCCTTCAGTATTTGGGTGAAATATGATTGTATATTTCTGATAGGCTAACATTGAGGCAGAAACATACTGCATAAGGTGAAAACATTTATGTTGCTTTTCTCCTTACTTCATTTACATTGATTTTGAATTTCACAAATAGCATGTAACTGTGTCGAAGGTCAAACTAGGTCACGTTGTCTTAGGTGACAAGATGGCGATTTTAAGAAAAATGCGTGAACAAAAATTTCGAAAATGACACAAGATGCAGTGGATCATGATAGGTTGAGCGATATATAGCTTCGTGCAATTCGTGTTACTCTTCATTGAGTTCCACGTCTCCAAAGACTTAGGCGGTCTCTAAAAAATGTCCGATGCTATAACTCCTTAACCGTTGCTCCGATATTTCCAAAAATTGCGCAGCTAGATTATAGAGCCACACGAGCCCTATATTAGTACTTTTTCAAGATATATTATGCACTTTGGTCCATTCACCTGTCGGTTTGTCGTGGAATGGGGCACCTACCACAACACTGAGACATTTCTGCCATTTGTTTAATCCTTGACCTCACAACGAGTTAGAAAACTTGTGCAACACAACCTCAAGATCAGATGATTAGCATTCACACCCCATCACGTGCCACGAACATCAAAAGGTTTGTATTTCATAAATGTACTGTTCGAAACAAACATCAAAACTAGCCGCAATGAACTAGCACAAAAGGAACCATAGTCTAATTTTGAACTGATATGTCGATTTTATGGGCAAACCCCTGTTTTTTGTTTCGAAAGGTAAGTTATCGAACTTCATTTCCGTACTTTTTCAAATCGTGTTGTGACTGTCCCGATAGTTCAAGTAGGTCACGTGACCGTAGATCACGATGTCACGATTTCAAATTGCCCGTAAACGAAAAATGTCGAAACAGCCAAAAGACGCAGTGTATTATTGTGAGCTGACGGGTATATACTTTCGCACAATTCGGATTGTTCTTCACTGTATTAAGGACCTCAAAAGCCACCCTTGTTCATTGACATCTCAGAACTGCCCGAGGCTATAACTCTTTGACTGTTTACCTGATCTTTTTAAAAATGTCATAGCTTGATTCAGCACATCATGTAACGTGACACAAATATTTTATCAAAATATATGATATTTGGTGCTATGCCCTTATCGATTTGTCGTGGAATGGGCCAGCAGCTTCATTGAATCGATCAAGTGCCACAATATGTCGCACCGCAGCGTTAGGTGGTGTCAGCGCGCACAAAATGGAAGCAACTATGCTTTCACGGTCGGACACACAGGCCGAGTAAACCAATATGCACACAAAAACTGAGCTAATGGACGCTAAACCAGGCCATTAATATTGCCATAATGCTGGAAGTGTAACTTGTTTCGGCGAACCGTATTCTGAGCACACCAGTGAAATCTGAAGTGGTGTCCCATGAGCTGACATGTGTTCAATGCAGACAAGCATATTTTTCCCGCAATTCCCGACGTGTATATTTTTTCCGCAATGGCCGTCAGCGATAGCGAATCATGAAACAACTGATCGTGGACGTCCACCAAAATCCACAAAATGGCGAACAACACTCCGATAAATTTACGTTTCTCTAGCTACACCGAGCACGTTGGAAAATGCAGGCTCACCCGCCATTAAAGAGAGCTCAATTTTCATAAGCATTATGTTTAACCATAAATGACGCCAGCCTGAGTTCGTTGAGCTTCTGTAGCATCCACAGTTTTACCAACCAATTGGCGTCCAATCCACTTCTCGACGCAGAAGTGTTGAAGTTAATGAATAGTATGTGTAAGCAATATCGATGGTGGAGTAGGAAGCATGGCAAATTCCAACCCTGGTTTAAACGAGGGAGATGGTGTAGACGCGTTGTGCATGCATTGACATGGGTCTCCCGCGACTAAGTCGGGTGATCTGCAGCCGGGTGGTGGCGGGTCTGACGTGGGTCTTCCGCGGGATTGGTCGGGTGATCTGCAGCCGGGTGGTGGCGGGTCTGACGTGGGTCTTCCGCGACTAAGTCGGGTGATCTGCAGCCGGGTGGTGGCGGGTCTGACGTGGGTCTCCCGCGGGATTGGTCGGGTGATCTGCAGCCGGGTGGTGGCGGGTCTGACGTGGGTCTCCCGCGGGATTGGTCGGGTGATCTGCAGCCTGGTGGTGGCGGGTCTGACGTGGGTCTTCCGCGGGATTGGTCGGGTGATCTGTAGCCGGGTGGTGGCGGGTCTGATGTGGGTATCCCACTGGCTGGGTCGGGTGATCTGCAGCCGGGTGGTGGCGGGTCTGACGTGGGTCTCCTGCGGGATGGGTCGGGTGATCTGCAGCCAGGTGGTGGCGGGTCTGACATGGGTCTTCCGCGGGATGGGTCTGGTGATCTGCAGCCGGGTGGTGGCGGGTCTGACGTGGGTCTCCCGCTGGCTGGGTCTGGTGATCTGCAGCCGGGTGGTGGCGGGTCTGACGTGGGTCTCCCGCTGGCTGGGTCGGGTGATCTGCAGCCTGGTGGTGGCGGGTCTGACGTGGGTCTCCTGCGGGATGGGTCTGGTGATCTGCAGCCGGGTGGTGGCGGGTCTGACGTGGGTCTTCCGCGGGATTGGTCGGGTGATCTGTAGCCGGGTGGTGGCGGGTCTGACGTGGGTCTCCTGCGGGATTGGTCGGGTGATCTGCAGCCTGGTGGTGGCGGGTCTGACGTGGGTCTCCTGCGGGATGGGTCTGGTGATCTGCAGCCGGGTGGTGGCGGGTCTGACGTGGGTCTTCCGCGGGATGGGTCGGGTGATCTGTAGCCGGGTGGTGGCGGGTCTGATGTGGGTATCCCACTTGATGGGTCGGGTGATCTGTAGCCTGGTGGTGGCGGGTCTGACGTGGGTCTTCCGCGGGATGGGTCTGGTGATCTGCAGCCAGGTGGTGGCGGGTCTGACGTGGGTCTCCCGCTGGCTGGTTCGGGTGATCTGCAGCCTGGTGGTGGCGGGTCTGACGTGGGTCTCCTGCGGGATTGGTCGGGTGATCTGCAGCCTGGTGGTGGCGGGTCTGACGTGGGTCTCCCGCTGGCTGGGTCGGGTGATCTGCAGCCTGGTGGTGGCGAGTCTGACGTGGGTCTCCCGCTGGCTGGTTCGGGTGATCTGCAGCCGGGTGGTGGCGGGTCTGATGTGGGTATCCCGCTGGCTGGGTCGGGTGATCTGTAGCCTGGTGGTGGCGGGTCTGACGTGGGTCTTCCGCGGGATTGGTCGGGTGATCTGTAGCCGGGTGGTGGCGGGTCTGACGTGGGTCTTCCGCGGCATGGGTCGGGTGATCTGTAGCCGGGTGGTGGCGGGTCTGACGTGGGTCTCCTGCATTCTATCTGCAGCCTGGTGGTGGCGGGTCTGACGTGGTCTCCCGCGGCTGGGTCGTGATCTGCAGCCTGGTGTGGCGGTCTGACGTTGGTGTGATCGCCGGGTGTGATCTTCGATCTGAGCGGTGGTGGCGGGTCTGACGTGGGTCTTCCGCGGCATGGGTCGGGTGATCTGTAGCCGGGTGGTGGCGGGTCTGACGTGGGTCTCCTGCGGGATGGGTCTGGTGATCTGCAGCCGGGTGGTGGCGGGTCTGACGTGGGTCTCCTGCGGGATGGGTCTGGTGATCTGCAGCCGGGTGGTGGCGGGTCTGATGTGGGTATCCCGCTGGCTGGGTCGGGTGATCTGTAGCCGGGTGGTGGCGGGTCTGACGTGGGTCTTCCGCGGGATTGGTCGGGTGATCTGTAGCCGGGTGGTGGCGGGTCTGACGTGGGTCTCCTGCGGGATGGGTCTGGTGATCTGCAGCCTGGTGGTGGCGGGTCTGACGTGGGTCTTCCGCGGGATTGGTCGGGTGATCTGTAGCCGGGTGGTGGCGGGTCTGACGTGGGTCTTCCGCGGGATTGGTCGGGTGATCTGTAGCCGGGTGGTGGCGGGTCTGACGTGGGTCTCCCGCGACTAAGTCGGGTGATCTGCAGCCGGGTGGTGGCGGGTCTGACGTGAGTCTCCCGCTGGCTGGTTCGGGTGATCTGCAGCCGGGTGGTGGCGAGTCTGACGTGGGTCTCTCGCGGGATGGGCCTGGTGATCTGCAGCCGGGTGGTGGCGGGTCTGACGTGGGTCTCCCCCTGGCTGGTTCGGGTGATCTGCAGCCGGGTGGTGGTGAGTCTGACGTGGGTCTCTCGCGGGATGGGTCGGGTGTACTCGCTGTTGGAATACGTTGTTATGCTTAAATTCAATTCAGCATCTAAGTCTTGCATATTATTCACCTCAGTTTCGACTTTGTGGCGCGGTCATGTTTCAATTTTCTGGTACTGTCTTAATGCTGTTCATATAGTAGATGGATACATTATATGGATGAAAAAGCAAGAGGATTACACCAGGCTGTGGAATCTTCTGTGGTCATACATAAAGGGCCAATTATTTGCTGAGGTTTTCGTTCAAGCTGAGCCATGAGCAGCTTTTGTTGAGTGCTACTCTTTGTATGTATTTATAAACTAAAATTCAATGTAGCAATAATTTGCTGCTTGTTTTTATCGGATTAAGAATCGTGCCCAATTCCACCACCCCGAAGCAAATCTCGATGTCATGACGATTAGGGAACGAAAATGGGCCAAACCAATATTGTCCGAATGCAAAGCGTCTGGAAGCGAAGACAATTTCAGAAGACCACAATGGCTTTCCCTGAAGTTCGGTTATGTTGGGTAATCTATATCCATTTATATGCAGATGGTGCCCGTGAGCCCAATGCCACGGGTGATCGTTGGCCAGCGTTAATCCAGCGGCGTTAATCCCGCGGTGGTAATCCAACGACGCGCGATATTGCCCAGATTCTGCCAGCATTGTGTTATAAGCCGGCGGTGGAATGTCCTGATAGCCAGACTTAACTTTTGTAGGGTCTTGCTTGCCTTGCCCCATCTGGACAGCTTTGGAACCGACACCTGGAGATTAACCCCTTCACACCTGATGTGTTCTAAGTATCATAGGAAAAAGAGGGAGAGATCGTGTGTGTGCGTGTGTGTGTGTGTGAGAGAGAGAGAGAGGAGAGAGAGTGTGAGAGAGAGAGAGAGAGAGAAGAGAGAGAGAGAGAGAGAGAGAGAGAGAGAGAGAGAGAGAGAGAGAGAGAGAGAGAGAGAGAGAGAGAGAGAGAGAGAGAGAGAGAGAGAGAGAGAGAGAGAGAGAGAGAGAGAGAGAGAGAGAGAGAGAGAGAGAGAGAGAGAGAGAGAGAGAGAGAGAGAGAGAGAGAGAGAGAGAGAGAGAGATATATATATATATATATATATATATATATATATATATATATATATATATATATATATATATATATATATATATATATATATATATATATATATATATATATATATATATATATATATATATATATATATATATATATATATATATATATATATATATATATATATATATATATATATATATATATATATATATATATATATATATATATATATATATATATATATATATATATATATATATATATATATATATATATATATATATATATATATATATATATATATATATATATATATATATATATATATATATATATATATATATATATATATATATATATATATATATATATATATATATATATATATATATATATATATATATATATATATATATATATATATATATATATATATATATATATATATATATATATATATATATATATATATATATATATATATATATATATATATATATATATATATATATATATATATATATATATATATATATATATATATATATATATATATATATATATATATATATATATATATATATATATATATATATATATATATATATATATATATATATATATATATATATATATATATATATATATATATATATATAGAGAGAGAGAGAGAGAGAGAGAGAGAGAGAGAGAGAGAGAGAGAGAGAGAGAGAGAGAGAGAGAGAGAGAGAGAGAGAGAGAGAGAGAGAGAGAGAGAGAGAGAGAGAGAGAGAGAGAGAGAGAGAGAGAGAGAGAGAGAGAGAGAGAGAGAGAGAGAGAGAGAGAGAGAGAGAGAGAGAGAGTCCAATATCATACTTGTAAAATTGTACAGCTTGGATGCAACCCAGGGTAGCTTTTAAATAATAAATATTTTAAGATGATGTCAGCAAGATGTCAACTTCGATCATTTCTAAATACACCAAGGCTAAATAGCGAAATCCAGACTTTTGTTGGGTATTTTTCCACCATCCGATTTTCCAGGATAACTCAAAATGCCTGCCTGGATCTACGAGTGCAAAAACAAACAAAAATATTGGCAAAATTTGGACGCAACGCTACCATAGAAGCCGCGGCACTGTAGTCGTTCCTTTGTTCCATGCTTAGCTCACCATCCCCACTCCCTATTGGTGTCCTGGTTTCCTCACTCGCTGCTGGGGGCGAGGAAGAAGCCCAGCTCGCTTTACACATTGTTTCCTGGTCCCATATTGGCCGCAGGTCTGCTGGGGTGGAGGTGGCGCGCTATCCGTGGTTATGCCATCGTTATCTGGGTGTGCATTTGACAGGCTGCTCTGTCGACAGCTCCTGTCTCCGATCACGGGCGCCGAGGTTGCGGCGCGCGAGTTTCGGGTGACCGGAGACCAGGTATCCGTGACGGCCCTGGAGGCCGTCGTCATCAGCGGCCTCCAGCTGTCCGTCACCCGTCAACGGGCCAACGAGTACGCGGCCTCCACCAGCGTCACCAACCTGCTGGCGGCCCAGTACCAGGTCAGTAGCAGGTCACTACGGTCACCAGCCTGGTGGTGTCCGAGTGCCAGGTCAGTAGCAAGTCACTACGGTCACCAGCCGGCTGGCAGCTCAGAACCAGGTCAGTAGCAGGTCACTACGGTCACCAGCCGGCTAATGGTCCAGTAGCAGGTCAATAACAGGTCACTATGGTCACCGGCCGGCTGGCGGCACGGTACCGGATCAGTACGAGGTCAATACGGTCACAGGCCGGCTGGCGGACCAGTATCAGGATAGTACGAGGTCAGTACATTAGTGACACACTGTTGCCATTCACTTGGCGAGCCAGGTGCGAACTGGCAGTGTGGAGTGAGGTGACTGTCCATCATTAAGTCAGTTCTGACCCTACAAGGCTGCAGCGGACTAGCATACAAAATGAGCCGAGAATGGTGGGCACCAATCTAGTCTGGTATCAGTCCACCTCACCATATGCGGGAAGGAATTAAACAAAGGAAAAATGGATGCACTTTTCCTGGCATAGTGATGGGAGCTAGGAGTTTCCACTCCTCTAGGAAGCAAGGTTGCTCCGTATCTATACAAAAATCACGTTGGATGTCCCTAGCTTTGCCCTCTTACGTTACCCTTCTGAGTGACAATGGGAGCTTGGCTCACTCACAAGGGCTTAGCTAAGCGGAGGCAAAGGAGAAATCCCCCGTTGGACGTTTGGGGAACCGCTGCGACCCCCCCCCCCTCAGATCTACAGGTAGGGTTCCGCAGCCCAATGCCTCACCCCACAAACCTACAGATATGGTTTCACAGACTTCCCTCCGTCAGGGCCACACATACCTTTAACCCCCAGCGGTGCTTGGCAAGGGTCCCAACATCCAAGGGGTGATTACTCGACCCACTGGAAGTATAGGCATCGAAGGACCTCCTGAGGGTCTGCAGAGACCTATCACACCTCCAACGAGACACCCTAAGAGGATTAAATCGGTGCGAAAATGATGGGCACATCCTCTCCTGAGGATGTACGGCCTGCTAGTGTCCCTGCATGAACTGTAAGACTTTCATCGGTTCCTCCCAGACCCGCGATGGGGTGGCCTCTCCTTTCCCTGGAGATGTGAGGGCCCGGAGGATCCGCTAGTGGTACCATATGACCCCTCGTGTCTTCAGGGGTCCAGCAGGCCCCTGTGCTGATCCAAGAGGGGTGATGGGTGGGTAACTCTCTCCCGGAGGTATGGCGGACCAGATGGCCTAATCAGGGTAAAAAATGGCCTGCGTCCGAGGGAGCATGACTTCATTTGGTTCAATACATAAGGGGTCCAAAGGTCCCGGGGGTCCAACCGGCCATTTCATCAAAACTAATGCCGTCCCGTCTCCTCATGAGGGTTTACTCGACATCACGCTGTTATCCGGTTGAGATATCACACCTCCGTCTCCCTAGGAAGTTCTCTTTGACATAACGCTGCTGGTCAGTTCACGTGTGACTCTTCCGTCTCTCAGGAGGGCCTCCTCGACATGACGCTGCTGTTCAGTGACGACACGCGCACACCTCTGTCCGCCGTGGATGCAGCCGATTACTACCTGTCGGTAGAGAGCCAAGAGCCGCGCGTGGTAGCGCTGGCTCCGCAGTCGGCGCGCCAGCCGCGTGTGCTCGCCATCGGTCCCGGCAAAGGCAAGCTCCTCAAGGTAGGCGTCATCTGGCATCACCAAAGGTGGCCGCCACCCGGCAACGCCAAGGGTGGTCGCCACCTGGCGACGTCAAGGGTGGCCGCCACCCGGCAGCACCAAAGGTGGCGCTGTAGGCTATGCTTCTGATCGATTCAATCTTTAATCTGTGTCATTGTGTCATCTGAGTCAGTTTATGTTTGGTGATCAGCATCAGGCATGTCAGCTTTTAATGTGAAAATAATTTTGGGTGATATTTTGCCAGAGATCATACTTCACTGTGCAATTTCGTCCAATATGCTTTTATAGCTGGTAACTCACAATACGCTTATCACGGGGTATACTGTAAGACATCTTACATTTTTCACGAAGATGTTCCGACGGCCGACCACAAATCACCTGTCGCGACACCTGGCCGGCCGTTCCCTCCCAACTCAGCGTAGAAAAAATATCAGCTGTGGCTGTCGAAAATAAGAAAAGCAAGCCATGAAACAGGAGCCTGCAAGTGGTCTTCACGACCACAAATCGTCACCACACCCACCAAGAGGCGGCAGGGCATCTCTCGGACGCTGAGATGAAAGAAGACCCATCACTATTAACGCCCAGGCACGATGTTCAACCGGATAGTGGAACAGATTGATTGGAAAGCTGACCGGCCCGCGGCAGAAGCGCGAAAAGGCTGAAATGTACCGGTACAAAGACGGAAGCGATAGAGGAGAACAACTTCGAATACAAGGCGGTGGGCGCCGGGCCGAGCACTCTTGGTCGCGCCGCGGTCAAGGCGAGGACTTTCGGGCGTGAACTGGTGTGAGCAAGGCGGAGAACAAGACCTGTGCTAAGGTTACCAGATCACCACCATGTGAGTGTTGTCCGGCTCCTAATCATGGACCATCCGTACCGGCGCCAACCCGACGTCCCGCGTGATTTGTGTGGGGGGGGTAAGTGTGTTTTTTTTTTTTTTTTTGTGTGTGTGTGTGTGTATGTACACGTAGATACGTAAATATAGTGTTCGCCCCTATAGGGGAGATGTACCTTTAATGTCTTTTCTCTATTATAGTGTAGGAGAGCAGTGTGAAAGACGGTAGCCGTGAACGGAGTTAACGTCCGATGACTAATACAGTGACTGTAATACGGTGACTTCCAGATATATGCCTTGTTGTGATTTCGATTATCCGACCTGACCTATGCTAAGATTTACCAGATTCCCCTTCTTATTCGGTGCATAGTAATAAAGCAAATGAAATACGATAACATTTGCGAGCACGTAAAGTTACGTTTCAGCTCTGACAATATCAATGCGAAAACACGGGTACCTAAAAAGTAATATGAAAAGTGGCTTCAACATAAATACGGTAGGCTTGGGTACACAATTCTGAGGGACTTGTTTTAGTCGGAAGGGATTTGTAAATAAACGTCAACGTCTCATTTATCGGTCTAAACAACTATCTGTACTTTTAGTCTCTGTCTCTGCCTCATGATTTCGGTCTAAATATTGTCGGTCTCTGCCACTGCCGCGATCTTGATATCTCTGTTACTTCCTCAACCTCGATCACCTAAATGTTTTTTGTCTATGTGTCACCGGTTCGATTTCGACCATGGTCCCGGGTTTCTGCTCGCGGTCTTGAGCTCGATCTCAGTCTAAGCATTTGTCTGTCTCTGTCCCTGTCTTGATCACAATCTCTGGCGAACGCTTGGTCTCGGCCAATTGTTCTGGTTCTGGCTCCTTTCGCTCGGGTTCAGTTACGGCGGATGAGGAACGGCCGCGAGAAGAGCTCGATAGCATCCGCAGGAAAGTGCACATATATCTAGCGAGAGAGACAGCCTGCCAGCTGTCCCATGGGCGATATGTACTCGGGCACTGACCATGAGTGGCCTTTGGCCTCCCTTCCTCAAGGAGAGCGGGGTTGCACGACGAAAGCGCGCAACGACGAAACTCTCCTGATTGTTACTCCTGGCAGTGTTCCTAAATGGTAACTGTCAACTGGGCATCTGAGAAACTCAGGTATATCCGGGCCGCAAATTCACGCCGGCCCTACGATCTAGGGTGCGGATAAGTCTATTTGATATGTGGTGCAGGAGGACTATTTGATTTGATATTAGGGTGTGTGTGATTGTGGTCTTAGGGCGCATCGACCATGCTTGGTCATTTAGCGCCCATTGATATTAGGGTGCGGAAGGTCTATTTGAACCCACAGTGAGTAAGAAGTAAGAATTTTCTGAAGTAAAACCTGCTAAATATTTGCGTAAATCTGGAGGGGAGAAATTGCGGGCCACCTGATTTCAGTGTGGATCGAAAGAACGTGTGTGAATGACCGGAGCGAGTGATGGTCGTGAATGAAAGGTTCGTGTGAATGAAAAGTGGATAATTTAAGGATCAGCGGAGATTGGTGGAAGTTCAGCGCAGATGTTCAGCGGTCAGAAAGCATCACTGTCTAAGTCGTTCCCAGCAAATTACCCGGAACCGGCTTGCATTTGGCTTCCCGGAGAACGTCGATTTTGTGTATGTGTGTGGGGGTGAATGGTTGGTAGATACGCCGTCATATATGGTGGTCCCATAAATGGACGAGCGCCGGCGACGGTGGTATTGCTAACACCGTGCACCAAGGTATCATCGTCATCCATCAGTGTCACATCACACCCTAAGCCCACAACCCCTCCTTGCCACATGACCTGCTGGGCACACTCACAGTCGTATGTGCTGTGGACAGAAGCATGGCCTCGCCTATGCAAATTCGTGTTGTGGTGGCGACGGAAAGCAGCACGGTTGGAGATGACGTCGAAGCGGTTGGAGAAGTGGGCCAGAGAGCAACAGCAACCATCAAGCCAGCCAAATGATAGATAGTCGAAACAGCCCGTACACCGGCCAGCAGCCCTCACCTGGCTGGCCCACCTACCAGAGCACCGCAGTCGCCTGCGCCCCAACCTGGCAAGGCCCGCTCCGACGTGCGCACAGCCTGGCGTGGTTTGGACAGCCAGAACCCAGAGCAGCCACAATGGTTTTCCAAGGGCTAGGCAGCTCAGGAAAGGAAGGATGGGACGAGAACAATATATAATGTCTGGAAGTTATTTACGGAAAAAATATACAATTGTCGTGAGGAAAACTGCTTCCTTCCCCTTGGCTGCGCTACTGGTCAGACCCACAGGTGCCGGTTGGATTTATGATGCATGTCGTTTAGCAGAGAGCATAACATTTGGTCACCCTCGTCCTTTATGAATCAATGACAGGTTGGTAAATTCAAAGGTAGCATGTTCTGGAATGGAGTCGGCAATGATTAACATGGTGATTGTCACCATGGAGAAGGTGATGGTCACTGTAGAGACGGTTGGTGACCATTATAGATACCGTGATTACCTTGGAGACTACCCTTCAGACAGCAATGGCGACCCTGTAGACGGTCATGACCACCCTGGAGATGGTGCTGATGACCACCCAGGAGAAGGTCGTGATCACCACCCTGAAGACGGTGACGGATACCTTGGAGACAGTGACGGCCGTGACGACTGCGGAGACTAACGATGTCCGTCCATATGTGACGCCGCAGCTGGACCAGCTGTGTAACCGGCGACACCAGCGGCCACTGACGGTGCCCGTCTACAGGTGACGCTGCAGCTGAACCAGCTGTGTAACCGGCGACACCAGCGGCCACTGACGGTGCCCGTCTACAGGTGACGCTGCAGCTGGACCAGCTGTGTAACCGGCGACACCAGCGGACACTGACGGTGTCCGTCTACAGGTGACGCTGCAGCTGGACCAGCTGTGTAACCGGCGACACCAGCGGCCACTGACGGTGCCCGTCTACAGGTGACGCTGCAGCTGAACCAGCTGTGTAGCCGGCGACACCAGCGGACACTGACGGTGTCCGTCTACAGGTGACGCTGCAGCTGGACCAGCTGTATAGCCGGCGACACCAGCGGCCACTGACGGTGCCCGTCTACAGGTGACGCTGCAGCTGGACCAGCTGTGTAACCGGCGACACCAGCGGACACTGACGGTGTCCGTCTACAGGTGACGCTGCAGCTGGACCAGCTGTGTAACCGGCGACACCAGCGGCCACTGACGGTGCCCGTCTACAGGTGACGCTGCAGCTGAACCAGCTGTGTAGCCGGCGACACCAGCGGACACTGACGGTGTCCGTCTACAGGTGACGCTGCAGCTGGACCAGCTGTGTAGCCGGCGACACCAGCGGCCACTGACGGTGTCCGTCTACAGGCGACGCTGCAGCTGGACCAGCTGTGTAGCCGGCGACACCAGCGGCCACTGACGGTGTCCGTCTACAGGCGACGCTGCAGCTGGACCAGCTGTGTAACCGGCGACACCAGCGGACACTGACGGTGTCCGTCTACAGGTGACGCTGCAGCTGGACCAGCTGTGTAACCGGCGACACCAGCGGCCACTGACGGTGCACGTCTACAGGTGACGCTGCAGCTGAACCAGCTGTGTAGCCGGCGACACCAGCGGACACTGACGGTGTCCGTCTACAGGTGACGCTGCAGCTGGACCAGCTGTGTAGCCGGCGACACCAGCGGCCACTGACGGTGTCCGTCTACAGGCGACGCTGCAGCTGGACCAGCTGTGTAGCCGGCGACACCAGCGGCCACTGACGGTGTCCGTCTACAGGCGACGCTGCAGCTGGACCAGCTGTGTAACCGGCGACACCAGCGGACACTGACGGTGTCCGTCTACAGGTGACGCTGCAGCTGGACCAGCTGTGTAACCGGCGACACCAGCGGCCACTGACGGTGCCCGTCTACAGGTGACGCTGCAGCTGGACCAGCTGTGTAGCCGGCGACACCAGCGGACACTGACGGTGCCCGTCTACAGGCGACGCTGCAGCTGGACCAGCTGTGTAACCGGCGACACCAGCGGCCACTGACGGTGCCCGTCTACAGGTGACGCTGCAGCTGGACCAGCTGTGTAACCGGCGACACCAGCGGCCACTGACGGTGCCCATCTACAGGTGACGCTGCAGCTGGACCAGCTGTGTAACCGGCGACACCAGCGGACACTGACGGTGTCCGTCTACAGGTGACGCTGCAGCTGGACCAGCTGTGTAGCCGGCGACACCACCGGCCACTGACGGTCACCTACGCACACGTGGAGGTGCAGTTCGCCGGTCAGCTACCATCGGACGGTGTGCAGAACGATGCGTCCCACCTGCTCGGCCAGCCGGAACTGTACGGAGGTGGCTCGCGAGACGACCTGCAGCAGGTGGGTAGTGGTACTGGTGCTGCTGGGTACTGGTACTGGTACGAGTACTAGTAGTACTATAGTATTAATACGAATAAAAAGTGAGAAATGCATGCATGCAAACAATTGCAAACACACTGAAGGTAAGCTTATCCAAATTACGCCAAAATTAATTAACCCGGTGCGCGGCCGTTTACATTAAGACGCTACATGCATGCACAGAGGTAGCGCCGATGCATAGCGAAGTGTGTAACCATCTGAACCCAAGCTTCAGCGCAGAATACCCATCTGAACCAGACATTCGGGATCATGGATGTATGGGTGCACGCATATATGTATATTTGTTTGAATGTATGCTTGTGTATTGAAGGATATTAATTTGGGAACTGATAGGACACCCTCAAAGTATCCGTCTTTTCAAAGCATATGTCGGAAGGAGATCTGCAGCTGCCACTCGTTACCATGGGGAGATAAATGTAGCACCTTCGGGTGGATTTTGAGGTGTCGAGTACACCAGTTTAGCCCATTATTCTACTCCGAATTACTTTGATGCTCTGCGAAGTATTATAGTACCTTTGTATTATAGTATTTACGTAGAAACCATACATCAACATATACAAACACATCCCCCACACACACACACACACATATATATATATATATATATATGTGTGTGTGTGTGTGTGTGTGTGTGTGTGTGTGTGTGTGTGTGTGTGTGTGTGTGTGTGTGTGTGTGTGTGTGTGTGTGTGTGTGTGTGTGTGTGTGTGTGTGTGTGTGTGCGTGCGTGCGTGCGTGCGTGCGTGCGTGCGTGCGTGCGTGCGTGCGTGCGTGCGTGCGTGCGTGCGTGCGTGCGTGCGTGCGTGCGTGCGTGCGTGCGTGCGTGCGTGCGTGCGTGCGTGCGTGCGTGCGTGCGTGCGTGCGTGCGTGCGTGCGTGCGTGCGTGCGTGCGTGCGTGCGTGCGTGCGTGCGTGCGTGCGTGCGTGCGTGCGTGCGTGCGTGCGTGCGTGCGTGCGTGCGTGCGTGCGTGCGTGCGTGCGTGCGTGCGTGCGTGCGTGCGTGCGTGCGTGCGTGCGTGCGTGCGTGCGTGCGTGTGTGTGTGTGTGTGTGTGTGTGTGTGTATGCATTACCGAGATTATATTGGTGAAGGGAGTAATTTGGCAGCGCAGTTATGTGGTAATTTGTCCGCCGTTGTGCGGCAGACATCTCTACATCACGCTCCTACCGGCAGGTCTTGGAGGACGTACGAAAGGCCGGTAAGCGCGCGAGCGTGCCTGCCACCCACCCTCGGCAGAACCGCTTCAGCCACGGCGTTCAGCCGCTCGAGATCGGCATGTTTATCCTGCTGGCCGTGTTCTGCGTGGTGATCGGCATCTTCATCGTCGCGTGTTTTGTGTACGCCGGTCAGGTGAAGCGGGCCAACAAGGAGGGCGCCGCGAGTCGCCAGTCGCACGCGAACGCCCACGACTGGGTGTGGCTGGGCAGGTCCAGTCTGGAGCACGCGGCCACTAGGAGCGCCGGCTCGCAGAACCAGCTGGCCGTCAGCGACATGAACGCAAACGTCGACCGCTTCCCGCCGGCCACCCGAGACCTGCACATCACTGTTAACCCGCAGAGCACGGCCGCCACTGCAGAGCAGCAGCAGCAACAGCAAAAACAACAACAACAACATCATCATCATCATCATCAACAGCAACAGGAACAACAGCAGCAGCAGGAGGAGCAGCAATGCCAGCGCAAACATAAACTGGACCACCCTGTATTGAAAGTGGACAGCCGGACGTTTGTGAAGAGGAAGGCCCCTCAGCCGCTCTATCAGAATATTGGGTAAGCCGACTCGCAGTGGGATATAAATGGGGCGACAGTGAAGCCTATTCCAGCTTTAATGACTTTCTCCCCTCTCCCCTTACATGCCTAGTGAACTGTTTTGGATTCCACTGGTCAAGATAATGCATTGGCAATGCATGCACAGGGACGGATTAAGGGGGCACTGGCGGGATGTGCTACCTCACGAAAATGTGCACCCCTCCGGCCAGAAAAAGAAACACCCCTTCACGAATGATAACGGATATTCCAGTCGAAAAGGGTCATTTCACAGGAAAAGACTCCCTTTTAGATATAAAAATGCCTTTGCGGTATGCTTCAGTGCACCCTCACCATCCTCCCCTCAACGCATTTTTCCCTCGAAGATGCCCCTCCAAAGAAATATGTCCCCCTCCCCCTCCCAGTGAGAATTCCTGGATCCACCCATGTGCATATGTATCATTTATTTTGCGTATACTTTGCATGGTGATCATTTTTATCACTGAATTTGCAAAGAAGATTCAAAATTAAATCGCTATTCTGGATGGTATACATGTACATTAGGGTGTGTCGCCTGAACGGTTTTTCTTATGCTTAGTGAAATTATCGTGCAGATCGCCTAAAAAAACCCTGTGGTCGAAACCAAATCGAAATCAAACAATAAACAAAATATGCGACAGGCCGATAAAGAAACAAATTTGCCGGGCGCCCGGCGTTGAAGTCTCCAGTGATGGCGCTCCGTTGCGATTGGCATCTAACACCACGCGTCGGCCGCCGTCGGAGCGCCGCCGCGGTGCTGTGACGAAAAAGGCGGCAGTCGGTGCTGTGGATGACTTATGAATGGATTGTGGTAATTCAAAAACAGATCAGGGGAGCCGGGATATATCTGATTGTAAAGATTAAACTTCACCGAAGGACTGATCGCTCCACTTTCCTTTGTCTGTGCTCCACCTTTCACAGTGCTATGAATCATCATTCGAATAAATTGCATACGTGCTAACGACACAAAATAGCTTCGCATGCCATACATCCTTGTTTTATTAGTCAATCCAAGTCTCCTGTTCCTTTTCGTTACTCAAGTTTCAAGGGAAACTGTGATTATCAGCAGTAGGGACAACCTATTAACGACGGCGACACGAGCCGTGCTGATATCTGATATCGATGTGCTTAAATGTGATATCGCGATATCGCGAAAATGTGCTGATATCGATAGCTGCAAATGTGCGATGGCCGACAAAGTGCCACGAATGGAGTTTCCCTTTGTCCAAGACCAGAGAGGACCTCGCCAAATGGAAATCAGCACCGCAGATATCCATGAAACCACTCGTCGACGCGCCATGGACGAAAGGAGGCGTCTGACCGCCAAGAGAGTCACATCACCACAACCGGGACCTTCTGGAATGGCCCAGCTAGATTCTATTCAAACCGAGATTCCGCCACAGATTCATCATCCCTCACATCTGTAGTCAATGAGTCAGAGTATATGGTGAACAGTAACACAGACGAACTGCTAAATACGGCTCTAGCAGCAGATCGGTACGGAGTGTCTAATCGTGCGTGTGCTGCGATCATAAACGGTTTCCAAGTGGACATTGGTCGGATCACTTCTGACGATATGGACTGCATAGTGGATAGCAAAAAAGTATGGCGAGCAAGGGATCGGATTACAAGAGAAGTAGTAGCCCAGAGCCATGAGGATCATGCAGGTCGTGTATCTGGTCTCCACTTCGACGGTAGAAAAGACGACACGCTTATGACAGCCAGTTCAAAGAAGACGGAAGAGCACATTGTGGTTGTATCCGAGCCAGACAGTGCATATTGAGGACATTTTACCCCACAGACTGGGAAAGCGGAGGACATTTTTCAGGACCTGAACGCCGTGGCATATGAGTTTGATGCGGATGTTTCTGTGCTTGGCTGTGACAGCACGAGAGTTAATACTGGCCAAAAAGGTGGTGTTATCCGTTTGTTTGAGCTCGGACAAAAACGCCCCGTCCACTGGTTTGTGTGCCAACTTCATGCAAATGAACTTAATCTTCGTGCAGTATTTAGCCAGTTAGATGGAGTCACAACAGGACTTAAGTCGTTTAGTGGGCTGATTGGCCGGGCTGCTCCAGGCGCAGTAGAAACCTTGCCAGTGGTCGATTTTGAGCCAATCGATGGCGGAAATGTTTCAGAAATACGCACGAGATTCTCAGTGACTTAAGTTCAGACCAGGCTATTCTGTACAGTCTGGCGCGTAGTGTCCAGACGGGCTGTATCTCAGATAGAACTGGGAAAATGAAGATCGGTCCACTAAACAACTCCAGGTGGCTGACTCTGGCGGCGCGAATTCTCCGGCTCTACACATCAACCGAACAGCCATCAGACAGTCTGAGAATGCTAGCAGAGTTCATCGTGTGCCACTATACTCCCATGTGGTTCTGCATCAAGAAGAACTGGAAATGTTCTGACTGTCCTGGCAATGCGCTGCACAGCGTGCAACTTCTCAAAAGTTTGCGACCTGAGATAGCGGCCATGGTGCAGCCGGTAATACAGCGCAACAGCTACTGGTGTCACCCTGAGGCAGTACTGCTAGCAATTGCAGCGGGCCAAGATCAAGCCACACGGGAAAGGGCGGTCACTCAAATCCAGTAGTGTCGCAGAACTCAAGTCGATAGTGATACTGACGAAGTGCGGAAGTTCAAGCTTCCAAAAATGAATATGGGGGCAAACAGCATCATGGAGCTGATTGATTGGTGTAATGAGGCGATAACCGAGCCACCCTTGACGCAACAACTGTCCGATGATGACTTACTAGACATCATCGCGAGTCCTCTCGAAGTACCGCCATACCCCGTGCACAGTCAGACGGTGGAACGGATGGTGAAAGTGGTGACCGAGGCGTCTTTGAAGGTAATTGGTGAAGAGGCCCGCCACGGTTACACTGTGGCGAAGTTGAAACATAGGTCGGCAATGCCAGTGCTCAGCAGCAAAAAGGAGTTGATGTCGGGTTTTCTGTCGAGCATGTAGACAAGTAGTACAGTTATAAAATGATAGTTCGTACAAAAAATGTGGCCGCTCGTACAAAAGGTGACTCGCTGTATGCCCGTCTCCTTCGGTTGTAGTGGAACGGAGCATGATGCCGATTTCGCCTGGTCTACTTGTCATAACAATAAGATAGCAAGTGTCTCAGAATGATTTAATTGGTCTTCGATGTAAACAGACGAGGAATTTTGAAGATGTTCAAGCTTTCAAAAGTGAAAATATTAGCATTATACGCCGATAGATCTACTGATTGAAAATGGAACGAACAAGCGACGTAAAGTGAACCTTTCTTTCATGCGTCAGATATCCAGGCAACTTATTAAGCGACTGGTGCTTATCAAAAGCCTTTTACCCCACTAAACACTTTCATTGAGTTTTATTAATGAGCTTCATCACCAGAATCCATTCATCAGGCATCCACAGCACCGAGTACCGCCTTTTTCGTCACAGCGCCGCGGCGGCGCTCCGACGGTGGCCGGACGCGTGGTGTTAGATGCCAATCGCAACGGAGCGCCATCACTGGAGACTTCAACGCCGGGCGCCCGGCAAATTTGTTTCTTTATCGGCCTGTCGCATATTTTGTTTATTGTTTGATTTCGATTTGATTTCGACCACAGGTTTTTTTTAGGTGATCTGCACGATAATTTCACTAAGCAAAGTGCGATTTCCAAAAAAAGGTCCTTCGTGACACACCCTAATTACATGCATCTAATGTCACCTCTTTAAAATACCCAGGCTAAAGCTTACCGAAATTGAAATATGCATTTCCCTAACCTACATAGTATAGCCAACATCACCATATCTGTTTTTTTATATTCCAGTGTTTTACTTCCTAATGCATACTAACGGCCAACGGTAGCAGGCAGTAACATGATGGTATGGCAATGGCCACCCACGTGTTGGTGACATATATGTATTAGGTGTATGACGTTGCATGCAACGAATGGCTCCCAAAATATTTTCCTTTCCATTTCATTGTCCAACTCTTTGCTTGTTGCCGACGCTCCTACATCTTTCGTTAGCGTTTTCCTAAGGCCGATTTTTAAGGGTGGTTAGTGGAGACTTTGGGCTGCCCATTTCTTTTCTCTTCGTATTTATATTACTGCTAACCCCGTGTGTGTCGTTTTATGAAAACGACTTGAAAACGACCTGGATATTAGATGCGTTGGAGAGACACCGAGGCTGAATCCGGTTACGTGAAGATCATACTGACACCGGTTATGCGAAGATCATACTTGCGCTGCTCGAGGACAAGTCCGTTGAGGGGTGGGAGCGCTCTGAATGTTTCGACTGAGCTTGGGGTGGGTTCAACGTAGCAGTGGAAGGGAGCAGTGCAGCACTGTAGGGACGTATGCCCCTACACAAGCATGCAAAACGGCACTTGCGTGAGCTTCACACTATGCTTAACAACATTGACAGCACGTACCAAATGGTTCGCGCAAAGCTCTGTTGAACCACGCCTGTCCGACTCGGTCCGACTCCGACTTAGACTCGTCCTGAACCATTGCAGGTCATGGAGCCCTTGACTGTTCTAACGGGCAGACTGGCACCAAACAGCTGATCGCAAGTAGCCTGCGGCGGCTGCGACGCAATTGTTGGACCGCGGTAATATGCTGCAATATTAGCCTGCATGCTAATATGCTGCAATATCAGCCAGCATGCTAATATTGCACGCAACTGGAATGGTGCACTACTTTTCCCCGTATCTGGGATAGCATAGCGGTGAACAATAAGTTTTTATATTGGCTGTTTGACAACGTTCAGGTATTAAACCAAAACTGAACGTACTGAAACTAAAACTAATTGAGCTTCATAGCCACCAATTCATTCGTGTGAGTGAAATTGTTTCCACCATCCATGGCAAAAGCAATGAAAATAGACATATTTCTACATGTGTCCAGGATGTAGTCGCCAGAACAACTGGCTTGTCACACATGTATTAAAGCTCAGCTCTGCTAATGACCAACGAGACCTCGAAGTACGGTTACAGTTACACTTGAACACACAGTTCAGTACTTTCCGACTAGTTGGTGAACTATCACTGAAACGCCACATTAGTTCCCTGTAATTATGTCGCCGTATCCGAATGTCGACTAAAGAACCACAAATCACCAGACCTGTCGCCACGAACCGGAAAACAGTCGCAGCCGCCTGAATTTCCGCGTCGGAAATGCTCAGTTCCAACAGCTCTGCCGGCTAGCTGTGGTGCTGGGCAGAGAGGAGGAGGAGGTGAATAGAGGATTGTCGGGGCTTGAAATGGTTGCCATGGCCTGGCCTTTAACTGTAGCTGAAATATGTGGCAGGTTATATCGTGTGCTCTCGGACCGCTTGCCGGGAGATGTGTCGCAGTCAGCAGCCCAGATGAGATTTCTGTAAATTTGAACACCGCACTGGCCAAATGTATTCAGAAGGCAAGCACGGGCCTTCGCCATGGCAACTACCCAAGGTATGGGATGGTCATCGTGTGCACAGCTTTTAGTTATCTACTAGATGATGCTCACATGTTCGATTTACAGTGCTTGCCTGGTTCACGTTTGCTAAATTGTATCTACCAATTGTTCCAAATATGTTTTAAAAAGAACATGTTGCATCTCTCCCGGCAGCAAAAGGTTAGGATTCATTATGAGGCATGTTGTTACTAAATCAGTGTTTGTTGAACAGTCATGGTGGTGTGTGTTTACCAATAATAGTTTCTTGATTATTTGGCGCACGCTTCATTTCTAAGTGGGGCGGGTTTGTCTTGGTGAATCCGGCCAATGGCTGAGAAATTGCATTTCATCAGATGGGTTGGGCAATATTTCTCTCCACATACAACTTGCTTCCTGCATTTTGTATTAACGTTAGCAATGACTATAGCATTTTCAAAACCAGGGGTGCTTTTACGGTATCGTTGTATCATTCGCAACAATATGTTGTCATTCAGGCGATACATTTAGTTTCTCGAGGAATTGTTAGCAGGAAATTGTGATGTCTGGTGGAAATGCGGCGCCACTAACTTGGGATCGGGCGGGCAGGCGAGAGCGTTCAGATCGGTTTTTCGTGCAAGACCGTCAGTGTACTACAAAATTTCTTAAATCTGAATATTTCCCGCTCCAATGGGGGTCCATGTTTTAGCTGCTTGCAGCATTCGCTTTCGTGACAAAATTTGTCACCTGATTTTTGGTGAGCTACAAACATTTTTTTACCTCTATTCACACAGTGGGCTGCGCTGTCCATGCATTACAAGTGATGTGATACGGCACAGTGTGTCGTTCAGATGGGCTCTATGCTTATTGGTATGTATTACTTGATGTTATATCTGGAGGCGTGGAATATTTTTTTTTCAGATCAGGATGATTTCCTTCCACTGAGGAAAGCTGGTGTAAATTTCCATTAAAAAAAACTGCTGCATTCATATCATGTGCGGAATTGTAAGTCTTCTCACAACTGGCTACATCAAGATTGTCTCCCTCTTCCAGAATTCGTTGAAGGAAAGGTTGTTTGAATCGGAGCTGAGAGACGATTGCAACCAGGTGTGTAGCCAAGAATTGCGTGAGGTGGACCCGACCAAAACAAATATGATGGTACGAAATCAGCCTTTTTATGGCCCCAGCCTGTTTTTGAGGCTTCCATGCGGCCTCAAAGCCCCGGTATGCTTTAAGGGCCCGCTGTGCTTTTTTAATCTCCCGATGAGCAGTGTATTGGAGTTGAAGTAAATTAAAGGAATGACTCCATTCCGACTATTTTGTCCAAATGAGGAGTGACTCCAATTCCGACTCCTCTTCCTCACAAAGTGAAATGACTCCAAATTCCGGGTCATGCAAAAAAGGAGTTAAAATCCGACTCCGAATTCTTCTTTGAGAAGACAGCCCTAATTCCGGGTGAAAAGGGAATAAAATCATACTCCTTAATTCCTTTTTCATTCCGTCCTTTTTAATTTTATACACAGGTTTAATATAGGTATAACGCCGGATGATTTCCTCGCCATATCCTGGTCAGAAATCCGAAGAAACAACTACCAGGTGCAAGGCGATGTGTCCGGTTACCAGGTCTGTCCGAAGTCTCGCCGTGGTGTCCTGTCTCTCATATGTAACAAATCCCATAGTCGGCGAGGACCGGCTCGGCCGCCGCCCTCGCTCGTAAGGGTTTGGTGCCGTCCCCGGGTTCACGATTTGGTGGGGGCAAACAGTCTAGGGCCAGGTCTGGCCCCTCAAATGAAGTTGCCGCCGGACAGGGCCCCGACTCGCTGTCTGAAGCCGCCACCAGTCCAGTGATTTTGGCGCAGCTGTTGCTTTTGTTCGGCGTGAAAAAAAAATCATTTTTGTTTTTTTGGGGGGTTTTGGGGCCTACAATGTGATTTACAGTGGCCTTGGTGCGATTGGGGGGGGGGGGCAGTCATTTTCATGGACAATTGCACGACCTGATGGGGGCTCAATGTGATTTGTAGTGGCCTGGATTGGATTTCTGGAGGCCCAGCGTCATTATCAGGGCCATATGCCCCTTCTTGGCCCACATTGTGATTTGTATGGGCCCTTTTGCAATTGTTGGAGGCCCAAACAGGATGTTTATGGAGCTCGGTGCCATTTTTTTCCGAAATACGGCGCGATTTTTTTGGGCTCACAACCTCTCAAGGGGCTGGGCATGTGTGTCTGTGTGTTTATCAGCCTGGCACCGTGTGGTGATGTTGGCTGTTACGCTGGGCGACAAACTGTCACAATGGCCTCTCCCCACCCGGTACGCCATTGCGCATGCTCCAGTGATTGCATAGCTTAGTAATTACGTCGATAGATTACATCGCACAAAATCGAATTTCATATGCCCATTTAACTACTTGCACCACGAGTAGTGTTCAGAAATATAAGCCCTGCCATTGGCCTAAGTTCATCCCATTATCTCCGGGTTGTGAAATATAAACCTGAACGTACACATCCCTGTATGATATAGAGCCCCATAACGAATGCTATAAAGAGTGATAAGGGACGAGTGATGCTTGTGATGCTACCACTATCTATGCTATAGATAGTGGTATCCGTTGTAATTCGGTGTTTTAGTTATTTTAGTCGAAATATCTTCATTGGATGGATTATGTGATCAGAGTCTTTGCTAAGCAGAGATTGTTACATATGCCATGAGCCCACCATCTGACCTAATAATTTATGTTCAACGACATAATTTGAATTAAATGTTAACGTGCTGTCAATTATACTACGCAGTTACCCAGCTAGATCTACTCGGTACAATATCTACTCGGTTCAGCTGTCATGTCGTCATGTGCCTTTTCAGGTGGCATGACAAGCATCACTCGTCCCTTATCACTCTTTATAGCATTCGTTATGGGGCCTTCTCAGGTGGCATCACGAGCACCGAATTCTCTCTGGGGATTCTGAGACTCTGAGAGGCGTTCTGCACTTGGCGATGTTATAATAGGGTGTGCACTTCATTGTTGTACCTATGCTACCATAATGTATTATGGAGCTAAGTATTTTGATATGTTGGATGCAAATACCGATAATACTGAGACATCTCACTCAAATGGTTGGATATCTGCATTCTGTGCCAAACTGCGAAAATCCATTGAAATGTGGAAATGTTTACGTTCTATTCCATGCTGTAGTCACGCAGTGGATGTATCGTGGCAGTAATTTTTATGTTTCAATAATCAAAATATATGCAGATGTTGAAGTATACCAAGGCCATACATAACATATAATGTTATGCGATATTAAGGCAAGGCGTCAAGGGGATATCATCCACTTGCAGTTTGAAACTGTAAGTCTTACCTTGATTGTATGATGTTGCTACCTTCAGCCTATATATTTTTCTACTGTAGGTAATATTAATGAAATCGATGCTAAATATGTCAACAGTAAAAGAAACACAGTGCAACTCTAGTATGGATGTATTTTGGTACTTGCTGGCACTATATCTGTTTTATAGTCTTTTCCTAACATAATATATGGTGTGAATATCCATAGACCTGTTGTATTATATCAACTCCCGAATTAGTTGCATTGTTGTAAGGTCATTTCCAAGTATGCAGAACTTCAAGTGCTAAGATGTGATATGAGCAATTTTTACTTAGTTGCGGATTGTAGGGATTTTTCACATATTCAAATGTATTTATTTCGCTTTTTAGGAAATTTTAATACTTCAAAAGTCGTGGAAGCTACAATTCCCCTACCCTCCCCACACCCATATACTTTGAAAAATTGGTGGGGCATGATCCCCGGTCCCTCTGCTCCCACGCATATGGCCAGTACTGCTCCTGACCATTCTGACTGGCAACACCGCTCTTGACCATTCTGACTGGCAATACCGCTCCTGATCATTCTGACTGGCAACACCGCTCTTGACCATTCTGACTGGCAATACCGCTCATGATCATTCTGACTGGCAACACCGCTCCTGATCATTCGACTGGCAACACCGCTCCTGACCATTCTGACTGGCAACACCGCTCCTGTCTTGCGTGGGTAGACCCCACCCTACCGGCCTGGAAATACCGCTCCTGGCTACTACGACTTGCAACACCGCATCTGTCAACTGCTCAGCGATCCATCTAAAGAAAGCATCCCGGTTTTTGTTGGTTGATTCAGCGTTATCTCGAGATCACCAGTTCCCCAAAAATTGAATAGTCATCTTCAGAGATACGTAAAAGTAATCCTTTGCATTACTATTTGTTCGGCACCGGCTTCGCTTCCAACATTGCTTCTTTTACTTTCCACTATCAATCACATTCTGGAAAACACTTCGCCGTTGCTGCAAAGTACAAGTATTAGTGAAACACACCATGCAGTTTTTGTAACCTTCGCCAAAAAGTGTATTTAGTGGCATCCTATAAAAGCGTACGCACAACAGCAGCGCTGGCGCGTAGTCACTGAGGTCCTGTTAAATGTTCACGAACGCACGAGTGTCCTCCTGTGCATTTGTGGAGGGCCCACAGTGCTGAATATCTTCCCCCATCTCCCTGTGCCAGACCCATTCCTCGAGAATCAAGCAAGGTCTTTTCAATTCGTGACTCGACCTTGTTTTGAAATATGAAGTGCACTTGATGTGCCCGCCAAGAAAACGAATCCTTGACTGATATTTTAAGAAAACGGACATCCTTGACTGAGGGGTTTTCTTATTCGACGTCATGGCTTCCAGGCTGCTGTTTTTCGGTTCTCCAGACAGCATATGGCTTTGATTGATTCTTTGGGTTTACGGGCGCGCCGACTGCAGGGCCATTTCGCGCCCCAAAAAACAGCATATGGTGCCATGATGAACTTCTAGCTGGACTGAGCAAGGGACGAGCTGCCATGGGTCGGCATCTTGAGGCCGAATCATAAGGTAGCTTGAGGTCGTCACGCATGCTGACATGAAGACGTTCAGTGACGTTGCTGACTCATTGGTGCTGGAACCCACCCCCGCCAAAAAAACGTTGAATGGACCTGCGTAAGTTGCCAAGCCGACCGCGTATTTACAATTGGGTACCATCGTACGGAAATGTACGCAAGACAGAGGAATACGATTCACGCCTTTTTCACGTCAAGAAGCACAAAACAAAAAACCGTTGGACTGCCATACTACAGTGGTGTTTTCATGCCACATCCTAATGACATTTATTTGCATCAGTTATGGTTTCCTGTGTGATGTGTCGTGCCCGGATGTTTTGCCCGAGTTGCGAGAAACTGGTAACGAAGCGTTACCAATAGATACACCATAACTGATTTTCTAAGGAACTATGTTCTGATTCATTTCTTATGTTTATGTCCCTTTCCATATCTATGCATTAAGCAGATATCAGCATTCTGCTTATATATTTTGTTCTCTCGGCCACGCTCCCTCAAGCTACTATTTCATTTACCATAGGCAACCATAGCAGAAGTCGATGGCGTACCACTATATGGTCTGGGCGAATTCCCGGGATATTCCCCTGCCCGGCTGACTCATCTCTCAAGTGGATCCCAAGCCGACGGCTGGCTCAACACAAACAAACAAAACCATTAAGCTGCAGGTGTCCAGAGAAATAGACGCCGCCGGCACCGGGAAGGCACGAGACATGCGTGTCGAAGTTCAAATTAAGTTTCTTGGATTCGGTCGCTGGCGTCGAAGAAAAGACTGAGCCCTGGCTGTGTATGCGTGGATTACCGAACTAGCCGAACCGATTTTACCCGGCGCAGTCAGCTGGAATCTAATAGCGAGGGACAGATGCGAAGATGTCAGCTCGGAGTTTAGGGAGCGAAAATAATTTCGAGTTCGTTTATGTTCATGCATTGCTGTAGCTGGCATGCTATTTCAAAGAATTAGAGAGAGGGAATATTGGGAAGATTTCCCCAACATACACCGCGTTTCTACACGCCCATAGTGATGAGGCACACAATGTTGGGGAAGGTGCAGTGCGTATGATTCATACTGGTGCGATACGCAATCCCTCCAACACACATATGATTAGGAAATGTGTTTTTGCTACGATTAGCACTAGCTATTTTAATCAGAATTGAAGCGAATTGTTTGAATTGCAAAGGAGTTACAAGCTAGTTTCTGCGTCTAGCAGTCAGTCATACGAATTGACTTCATCGCCGTCGTTTAAGTACTGCCTGGTGCGGATCTGTTGTGGAAATAAGCTTCGTCTGTTGCGTAATCATGAGAGAGTCAGCGACCAGGAATTTGCAGATGCATAAACGTATGCAGTGCAGAAGTCATGAGGTTAGCGCGGCCAATGTGCCTAGTTACGTTTAGACTGCATTTTCCGTCATCTCTGACCATGTGATGAGGCGACCACATGTAGCACGTAGCAACTTTCTGAAGCAGTTCAGACCAAAGTCGGCTGAGTATGCCTTCGGTCCTACACTCTTACGTTGAACGTTCTGTGGGGTTAACGTTAAAGCTGTCAAGTATCAGGCCAGTGACAAAGTAGCAATGTTGTTATAGGTATAATTTTCTATCTCTCTGGACGGACTCAAACCAATATGATGTTCAGTTAAGCCATCCCAATAATTGCCGATTTTAGCATGACATCCTGTGGCCCAGCCCCACTAATATAGTTTGGGATGATTTGGTCCTCCCGGTGATGTATTTAACCCGCGCACGTCCGGGGGGGGGGGCAGATATCTGCCCTCCCTGCGGTTTTTCCTCATTTGCCGCCAAACTAATAGGGTTAGCAAGGCAAGACCTTGCACAGCTGTTCATTGGTCTTTTCCGCATATCCTCATACATTTTTAGTCCTGGGTCATCTCAGGTCAGGTCACCAGGTCAGGCGAAGTGACCCAACTACATTCGGAGTTCTACGTGGCATAACTTCCACAATAATTGGGCGATTGATTTCAAACTTATAGTATGTCATCATCTCATCAGGGACCATAGTATGTACATCGGTTTTCTTTCGTAGTATTGACCTTAGGTCAGGTCGCTGTCATGGCTTCCCCATTATAAGGCTATGGTAAAATATACAAATGTTTCCTAGTTACACATTTGCGCTCGGAATGATCTCACAACGGTTGTGGCATGTGGATGGAAGCTATGCTCAATGTTACCGCTGACATTTTTGCTCAGTGACCTCACCAAGGTCTCTGAGGTCACCTGAGATCACTACACATTTCTGCGCATTACGTCGCACTGCATTGAGCTAGAAGGCTGAAATTACCGTCATTCTGCTTGTATCGTCAAGACATGTCGATTGATACCTTACATGACCTCCCTAGGCCTTGACCTGAGGCCATGACTTCATGACCTTGACCTAAGTTTCGGTTGACCTGACCTTAAATTACACCACCTATTGTCGGTAGCGCATTTCAAGGACTGTCGAGTAGCTTTCGCCATTTGTTTCTATCTGTTACAGGTCATGAGATGTGTCAATATCCGAGTCCCACCTGATCTGATCAAATTTGACCTAAGATGGCTCAGTGACCTGTATGTTGACCTGAGCGAAAAAAAATTACCGAAACACTTTCGATAGAGCCCGTCACCAGCTATCCAACGCCGTTTTCCGTTTGTCGCTAGCTAGCATAGTTCCAGATATCTTAGGGTGGGGCAGACATCTGCCCCCCCCCCCACGGACATGCGAAGTTGGCGCGGACCACCGGACGTGCGAGTGTTAAAGCTCCGCCCCTGATTTCACTTGCCGAAGTTTTGGTACCACGCACATGAGCATATCACCACATCGTGTACACCTTGCTTCCACAGCTACCCACTGTCGGATGAGAGAGCGGAGGACTCTGCGGACACAGGGGAGGATGCTGTCGCACCTCCGGTACCGCCCCACCAAATGTCGACGACAGCGCCATCTGCCGCTCGCCAGGTGGTCTCGTTCATCCGGCCGGCGCCGCAGCAGGCGGCCGTTCGGCGCGCCAACATCGTCGAGAACCCGCTACTGCGTCAGAAAGCCGAGCCCGCGCTGCGCGCCGAGCCCGGCTCCGAACTGGGCCTCGGCATGGACTACGACGAACTCATGCGTTACTTCGATGGTCTCAAAGAGTCAAACGCGTAATGTGCCGCTGGTCGGCCGATAACTGCGCGATGTTTGATGGGACTGGCGGTGGGCCGGACGACGCGAAGTGGGTAGGTCAAGGTCAGGCAATTAGCTTCCGTCGACGTCGGTGACTGCGACAGTTTGTACGTTCTGCACTCGGTGCGATGCGAGACTGGCAATATGTGCCGGCCTGGCTGCTATTTATTTATCGCGTAAGCTATTCGTGTCGTTGTATCGTCCTGTCACTGTTGAGCATGTTCGACTGCAAGTCATCAGTCCTCATCATGTTGATTCATGTTACCATTTGAGATTAATCGGTCAGGCGTGGGCACGCCCTAATCTGACACCACTGTTACCATGGTTACTGGGCTAAGAGTCAGTTTGTGTCCGTTGCAGCTCCACACTGTACCCCTGGTAAGCAAGTAAGCACTTAATGTGAGCTCCCTTCCCTAATGGCAGGCGAGTAGCTGCATCCATTTTAGTGAGAATTCGTGTACACACGCGGCTCCCAGTCTCGGATGTATTCGATGAAGCGTCATCTTGGAGGATTTTCTCCCACTTGTCCCACAGCTATTTTCGCATCTGGCTCGCGGTGACGGAGGTATAATCCCACACGTTGTGGTGGATAGGCTGAGACCGCATGTCCAGCTTCGCTTAGTATTACTATAGACGGATCGCGACCCGTAGTGCTCAGTATCCCGAAGCAATAGCATTGTGCACGTCGACCGCAGCCGGTGGCGATAGCCGATCCGGCGCCAGGGCTCCCTGCTGCCGCACGCATGCCCTTCAACGTCGGCGAAGACAGCTGAAGCCATAAAATACTGACATCGTCTGATATCAAGCTGATTACAATGAGTACCTCTTTGACATTCGAACGTTTGCCGACCGATTAGCTTAGCCTGAAACTTTAATTTTCGCTACATACTTTGTATATGGCCATCTAACTTCACTCTTCCTGGCTCTCTGGCATAGGCTGGCCATGGCAGGTTTAGGAAATGGAGTGGCAGCGAGATGGCGAAATGTACAGCGACGTAACATATGTAAGTGGTGCATCAGTTCACAATCCGGCTAGTTGGAGCAAGGATAATCGTGAGCAGGGTTACACAATGAAGGCCAAGCAAGCGTTCGTTTCAACCAGACATAATTAGAGTCTGACTCGTACATATCGAGTGAGGGCGTGAACAATCTAGTCGTTTTGGTCCAGTAGTTTTGCAGTTAGGAAGGTGACACCTTTTGCGAGGATGTTGAACTCACAGGTGTCGCTTGCCGTGCTTGGCGTGCACTTGCTACGATATCTTACGCAAATGTTGTACGTGTATGCACTTGACGACGGCAGGGGCTCTTGTAAGTAATGCTGCGTGTGGAAATCGGCCGCCCACATATTTCCACCTTATGTGAGTTTCGGCCACTTGGAAATCGAAGCACCTCGCTTCCCAATGCATCTGACACTGTTTCACCGCCAGATGTGTCGTGGCACGACGTTTACGGATACCGCCTCCGAGGCTAGCGTGCTCGAGGGGGCCGTGTGCGATGGCGGCTGCTTCGGATACATGATCTGGACGTGCCATAACACAATCACGCTTTCTCAGCATAGCAGTCTGATGGTATGCAATGTAATGCACCATATGGCATTGAGGCTGATCCAAGCAGGGCTTAGGCGTCTACGGCGTAACTAATAACCGAACAGGATGGTAAATAAAGCATGTGAGCCCACCTACGCTCGTGTCATTCACTTGGCAGGAGGGAATGAACCTCCGCCTCGCCATGACTGCTCATAGCAGCCCATAACAACTCTGGAGATACTCCACTGATCAAAGCTGTTCCCAAGCCACCGCTGCCGCCCCCACACCATCCATCACCCAGCACCCACCTCAGCCGTGGAAAGACGTCGATGACGCTGGCTCGACCCAGCCAAATACTGGCGGCCGTGGTCGCCGCTCGGCCCGGGAAGAGACTGAGCCGCATAACAGACGGCCTCCGCCGTCGCCAATCGCCAGGGTGGACAGCGACGGCAGCTGACTCTCGCACTGAACACTCGCGTGGGTCATCAGCTGGGGGTTACTGCTTTGACAACTGGATCAGGGACGTTACCGCCTTCAGCTTCCAGCCGAGGTCCAACGGCAGGGGCGCGGGTATGTCAGAGGAGCAATGCCGTGGTCGTCTCCTATTCTGTGCAAGAGCGTCGACAATAGCGGTGGCGACGCTCTTGCGACGGACACTAGCGCATGTTGGTGGAAAGCCTGAAACTCAATGCACCAATGTTCGGACCTCAGGGACCTCAGCGGTGGCGAAGCTCTCGCAGCTGGAACTAGGGCATGATGGTGGAAGGCTTGAAGCTCAATGTAATAATGCCGGCGCTTCGGCTGTCTTGCCCTCTGCGGAGAGTATAGATGTCAATTGATGAATGTTGTTCCAGGAAGGAAGCAACGCAGCGGGACGCCAGCACTATTTCCACGAATTTTAGACCACCGATAATTATTCCTTAGTGGTAGATGCAGTCTTTCGAAGCTGTTGAGGATTCCTATGCATTTACACCACGCAAGAGATTATTGAGGAACCGTATGGATGAGTACTCACGTCACAGAAATTGAATATAATAAAGTCGTAATAATGAACATAAATGTTCCCAAACTAACGTCTGTAAGTGCAGACATCTAGTCGATTGTGCCACCTAAAGAAGCAGTCGGAAGATTCTCATAGGAGCCGGACGTGGCACCACCGCTCGACCGCGGACGGGGGCGGGGCGGGTGAGCCGGGCCGTGGAGGAGACCGCACAACGCGAAACCAATGGATCCAGTTGGCAACTATGGTCGCTGCATTGTGGATTTATGCGTGCATTTCTTGGTGGATGCGGTATGCGTTTATGTGTATGGATTTATGCACGCTGCTATCGTCAGTGAGACCAGTGATGATGTGTTGACCTCTGACCCGCACGGCTGTCAATGCACGTTCGCCTTGTGCTTGCCAAGCGTTGGATAAGGTTGTTTGTGGTCGGTTCCAGTGTTCTGCCAACTTCCGGTTCATGAACGGACCTGGGATCGAGAGAAATTCCGGAAAAAACACGTTACGTGTAAGCGCATCAACATCGTGGATCTTTTCACTTCAGCCCAGCTATTTTCAAGGCTCATCACAATAGATGTGGGAGACAGTAATATGGCGCGCTGGTCATTACCATATCGACGTATCTGAAGGTACTCGTAGGTGCAAGATCACTCACCGCAGACAATGGTCGGCGCGCCCAATTCCTTTAGACGACAGCGTCGATCAATATCTTCAGGACATTGATGCTTCCATTCACGGGTCAGTACCCATTACAAGATTGTCCATCCCATATAGCCGCAATATATATTATATATATATATATATATATATATATATATATATATATATATATATATATATATACATATTGAAATACAATGATATATATGCACATGTCGCATCATCAGCATTGGGTATATGTTTTTAGACCTGTGAACATGTTATAAAGGCGCAAACACCTGGGCATACGCCAAGCCTGCCGTGTAGTCAGGTCGCCAAAGCATTCGAAGGTAGATACCCGCACACAACGATGTCATGGGCTTCACAATTATATTTAGAACGAATGTCGTAGTTAAACCTATTTTAATTTAAAATAACTAATAATCTGGGCTCTTCGCCTCCAGCCAATTGCCACAAGTCTGGGTTTAAAGTCCAGCATTGCCACTCACTGAGAATAGCGTAGGCACAGGCGCCGGCTGGAGGGTGTTGGATGGCAGGTATCGGATGACAGGTGTCTGATGACAGGTGTCGGATGAAATACAAGGTGCATTGTAGGCTGCCAGCGTACGGAAATTCCGCAGCAAACTTGTTCCTTTGAACACAGTGAGGTCACTTAAAAAACATCTCGTGATGAAAGTTTGCTTGTCTCAAACTGACAAGATCAGATCGGCCCTGAGTGACATACTTTGAATTTGAAACGGTCAAGTGGGACGTGAAACGCTGTTGAAAGTTGCTCATGTCTGAAAATGTTGTCAACTTCCTTCCTAGAACAAAGATTAAGAGCACATCCTGACTATTGTGATAAGAATTGGTAAACATAAAAATGAAAAGAACACATCTAACCTTCAGTGAAGTATATAGAACGCTAACGGATATAATAAGAGCTTATTGTGGCTTATCAGCGTGACGGTAGGGGCAGGTGGTTCATATCGGCATTTGTACTATACAATCGTTAGTACACTCGCTCGGGCATCACCATCGCTCGTAATAAATACAATTATATTTGCACGTTACCAATCACAGCCCAAAGACCTACACCCTGCACCTTCTAACAAGTGACAAACACCAATAATACATCTGACAGCGCATAGACAAAAAGGAATTCAACAATTGACGGCAAGGACGTAAGGTCTGCCAGTTTCCAGGAAATTAGTCTGTCTAACAGCTGCGAGCGAACGCGTGCACATACACACAGGAAGAGATCACTTCAGAAGAGCCACCGAAGCCGCCGCCGACAACCCATCGCAATCCGCCGGGGCTGGCCCGGTAACCGGGCCGGCACGGGTGCTCGGTGGTCGCGTCCTGGGAGCGTGGGTCCGGGCTACAGGTGCTGACCTGTAGCCCGGACCCACGCTCCCAGGACGCGACCACCGAGGACCCGTGCCGGCCCGGTTACCGGACCACCTGCTTCTGGTCGACGGCGGGAGTCGCCGCCGGCTCCGGTCAGGACGCCGCCGGCTCCGGGTGCTTGGCGACGATGTGAGAGAGCATGTTGTCGCGGCGGGCGAAAGTGACACCGCAGCGGTGGCAGACGAAGGGGCGAGACTCGGCCGTGCCCGGGCCGTAGTGGCGCATCTGCGTGTGCTCTCGCAGTCGGCGACGGTCGGCGTAGCGCGCGCCGCACGCCTCGCACACATGCGGCCTTTCCTTGGTGTGCGAGCGACGGTGGCGGGAGATGTGCGACAGTGTCGACGCCCTGCCGAACGCACCCGCGCACACGGTGAAAACGTGTGCGCTCGAGATAAAGCTGAACGGGAATGGGCTCGAATGGAAATGACGAGAACGCCATAGATTTCCTACGAGTTCGACGAATGGACACGTCGGTGGTACCAACCGGCCCCTGTCAATGTTCACTGGCAGCCGGCGACGTCAACTGGGTGCTTATTTGGGTCCAGCAGGTTATCACGACAGCAATAAATGGTACTTTTCCGCGTACGTTCCTGACTAGCAAGTATAAGTGATTGGTATAAATTGTACGTCATCTGAAAGCATGTTTCATGGTATTTCAATAATATTGGTAGGCTTTTACATGGACGTGTTAGTTATCGTGTACAATTGTGTTAATTCGACCCATGTCATATCCATCAACACTATTTAACTTAAGCGGCGCGAGGGGGTCCGCGTGGGTAGCGCAGTTGGTAGCGCGTGGGTTTACCGGCTCGGAGGTAGTCGGTTCGAGGCTGGAGACCGGCAGATCTCGTGCGCGTCGTGGGAAGCTCCTTTAATAAGCGACAGTGGATTTATATTTTTCACATGGGACGAACTTTTGCATAAAGAGAAGGTAAATACGCAGATATTCTGTTCGGCCACCCTAAATTGATGGTTGGGCACTTTCAGCCAGGCAATAGGAAGTACGTAACCACCGCTTATGGGAGTGCCCAGGCCCCTAGTCCCTTCCTGGCATGGGCGGCGGGCCATCGGGGTGGGATAGGAGACAGGTCCCCTGAATTTAATAAGTTTGACCCTACGGCAGTGCGTCGCAAATATCGAGCTAAAAACTAATGGTTGCCCTTCCCCTTCCTACCAGTACCCGCCGACCAACATTAGCCCATACTCTTCGAAGTGTGCATTTAAGCACAGTACGTGATTATCAAGGTAACAAAACCAACAATTGTGCATGCTACCGGACAGTCAAATGACTTGACCCGCGCTGGAGTCAGAGCGATGCCAGATCTAAGCTCGGCTCCACGCCTCTCACGATACACGGCGAACACACGTCACCAGAACTGCGACAAGCATTGCTTTGACAGGAGCAGACGTTTGCTACGATATTTCGGCAAGCTAGAACTTTCTGGTGTGTCGGCGCAAAATAAAAAAATAACGTTTTTCGAATCATGGAGGCTCGATTTAGATTTCGCAACAACTTGATGGAGCCCGTAAGCGCCAAGACGGATTTTAGATACACGCACGAGGATTTCGGTTAGATTATCATGCATTGCCAGAGGCTTAACGCGGAGCTTGGCGAGGTTGGGGACGCATCCTCTTCACCCCCCACCGTGGCTTTGCCCATGTTCGCACCCCGTTATTCGCCATTCTCAGTCGAAATATATTGGCTGCGTCACTGACACCATGTGAATCAAACTTCTGTCATACATCCAATAAAATAGTGGCAACAGGAATTATAATGCTAGACCAGCCCGGAAGCAACTTTAATAACAGCTTAATTGTGGGCGGAATGGAAAATTACCAAGTAATACCATGCGTGTTTTTAACTAAATGTGTTCTATTTTTAACTAAAGGACATACTTTCATTCTCAAATATGACTTCATTATTCGGGTCGTGCAACCTGAAACATCACACATTTTGCAGTACAGCACCACATAAATACGGTAACACAATTTGTTTATCAATCAGACTTTAATACGAGAAGCATAAAGCTGGGGAAGACGAGACAGCCAGGATTGAGGAAGGCCCTCTCTCTCACTACCGATTGTTTCTCGGTTGTGTACTCTGTGGTGGAGGTGAATGTGTTTTGGGTGCATCGACTGCGTTCGTCATTTTGCGCACATGAATATATATTCCGGCGCCCAACAGAGTGCGTATTAAAACGATATATCGAGGAAGCACAACTCAAGACATATATTAGAGGAAGCAAACACATGAAGCATAAAAGGAATCCTGGGTTCTTTTATGACGCAATTAACTGCTAGGCCATATAGCGTCGCCAACTTCTCACGCCGATTGGTCGCGGGTGGACTTCGTAATTCCGCTGGTTGCGGGACTCAAACCCATACTCTTGCGGTCAAAAGTATAACACCCTACCGACTGAGCTACCTCGGCTTCACCAAACGCATAACATAGGGGGTTATCAGTAGCAGGTTCACATAAGCCACGTAATTTAATGAGATTACATTGCGTTAATGCATTACAATACCTAACATTACAGTGCGTACATATCTGGCACTCTATAAAATCTGACAAGCTGGCAAGAATAGATGGAACATCCTCATCGTGACATCTGTGGCTGAGAACAGCTCGACATATATACATATATACACAGACTACTCGCGAGCACCATAGTGGGACGATGAGTACGCGTAAACCTACAGGCTACGCCCTGCCGACTTCACAAACAGAGGTACACATCAGTTCTTGAGTTTGACATACACTCGGTGGAACTGCAACACGTACGTCTAAGCTCGTGTAATTTTTGTGTAAAAGTCCTGATATGCAGCCATATGATCAACGGCAGGTGATACACCTATACGTCCAAACAATGAAGGATTCAAACACTGATCTAAATGTGAAGTGTCGACCAAGTGCGGCTCACACTTTGTAGTCACTGAGCAAACTGCTCGGCGCGAGCTTGACGACGTTCGCCTTATTGTTTACCAGCCCGAGACGAATAAATGTCCCGATCCTCGCAAAGTACTTAATGACATTTTGTCTGTGGAAGTGAATCTGGATTCCAAAATCTGGCGGAAACTTCCAATGACCTTAGGATGTCTGCTGAGATTGTTGTGTTGTTGGGCATGGTGAACACAAAACGCTGCATCCATCTTTCTGAATGTGTAGAAGAATTCCTCGGTGGGAACCGTCAGGCCGCTAAGGCTTCGGAGGCGAGTCCAGAGCGCTTCTCGTGGTTCATCTTCGGCATACGCAGATGGGTTCCCAGCGATCGGTCCGCTGGTTTCTTTCTGGCCATGGACCGGACCACACATCATCCCTCTCACCCACTGCGATTAACATTTTAAACATTCCTTCAATTTACATCATTATCCAATGTCATTTGAAGGAAGCTAATATCCATTTCTATGGGAAATGAAACTCAGCAAATCAGCAGTTCATGTTCATGTGCTGATATATAGAAAAAAAGAAGTAATTTCACCAAGATAATATTTATATCGTTCAAATATTTTTTATTTGTCGAACACTAGGAAAAAAAACATTTTGACAATGACAGTAAATGCTATCCCCCACCACAAAAAAAAATGGTAAGGGTTGGGAAACGGGGTTATTGGTGGCTAACGAAGAACACTGATGCCAAATTACACAAATAACCTAACTGAATATAACCTAACCAACTGATGTTGGACCTCCCAAAACATACTCGTGTTCTGTCATCTACAACCTACTGATGTTGTATGCTGGATGTTGAACGTGATTCACCAAGGAAATGGTAGATCCATTTTACCTTATTTAAACCATTGCATCAATTGTGCACCGTATATTAATTCACTTAGTGACATGAAAACTCAGTTAATGGAGATATACATTTTGCATCATAGGGTGCATCTGTCATCATTACCCCATGCAGAATGGGCTGCCCATTATTCTGTAGAATATCATGATGAAAAAGGCTAAATATAACCACATATTAATATATGCATTCATTTGTATAACTAAACCTGGTTTTGGCTTTTCATGCATGACTGCATATCCTGTCCTTTTACCATTTTCACTACTCCGAAGTAGCCAGCCTTGTTCTTCATTCAACACAGTTTATGGAAAAGTGTTTTGTAGGATACTGGGAAGACGTTGCTAGTTAGCCTTAAGCTCTTGTAAGCCTAAAATGGCACCTGTGAACTCCACCAGCAACATACACAAAAAATGGCATAACTATGCAATCTGACATTCATATTTTGGTAGAGACAGGTCCGTCAATTATGAATACCGCCATCTTTTTGTTATTTATGTGCTGAACATGATGTGGGAGACATAAAAAGGTAGGTGTTCGGGAAACAGAACGTGCTCAGATACACCCCCTCTTCACCTACTCTGGTGCCATTTTCAGGCTTTTGAGAGCAGTCAGCTCAAGAAAACTGCAAGGAGGTGACCTCTTATATTTTTTCCAATTACACCAGTATTGTTAGTTGCTACAAATAATTGGTACCACAACGGCTACAGTGAAGTAATCCTGCACAACCACATTCATATTCAGAATATGACACAACACTACAGAACAATTATATGTTTTAAAGTTGCTCTATGTAAGTGGTTAGATGATTTTCATAGAAAGAACTATGTGAATATAGATACCTTGTTATTTTTTAAATTCAGTAAACAGTATAATTGCTGATTTGGTCACACAAAAGCAGCAGTAGAGCTATTTGTCGCATGCATGAAGTGTTCGGAAACCCCCTCTTACCCTACTACCACTGCCCGGCCATGATGCAATAGGCAATTACGAAACTTTGCACAAGTTGGTGAATGGCACAGTATGGCATGATTCCATATAGCACACAGGAACAATATGATAATTGATAGGGGACCAATGCACATGCTAACATTAATCACCAGATTGTATCAACGACATGTTGACCAAGTTGACATTATAGGTATAGGGCCTGAATTCACACGAATTGTTTGACGTGTGTTCTCATTATCAACCACGCCATGGATAAGTTAATTCTGGGGATGGTGCCTTTCGATTCAAAGCCACCGGCATGCTAGCAAAAGAAGATAAAACCTGCAAGCTTGAATTAGTTATATACATGCTTTACAAACGGCGATTAGTTTTATGTGTTTTATACAAAATACATGAAACTAATCGTGGGAAAAGCGCCATAATGGCGCTAAAATGAAAGCACCAAATTTAGTAGATTTATCAATATAGTGAAAAACTATAATATAATTCAGCAGCATTCTGGAATAAAAAAGCGCTTCTGGTATATGATGTCACGTGGCGAAGGTATTGTATAGTTTAAACTGACTATACTAGAACTACGGACTTTGGAGTACCTGTTGTCTCTAGTTATCTTGGTACCAACAACCTTTCGGTGAACGGTAGGTCGATGAGGATGAAGCAGCATAACTCGGCAGCAACTTCCGCATTATGTTAGCCGCATTGTACTTCTCCATTTTCAACATGGCAATGATGGAGTTTGAAAGACAGACAATAAACATAGTTCAACGAGGCAAAGGCACACTTGAATCCTGTGTGTTACGGCTGATGTCCAGCTTCACTAGCAACGCCGTGCTTCAAAAGCTCACCACACACACACGCGCGCGCGCGCGCACACGCACACACACAGACACGGGAGTCGTGGTACCTACAAGGGCACCCACCTGAAGTCACAGATCTCGCAGCGGTACGGCCGGTCACGCTTGTGCATGATCAATACGTGCTTGCCGAGCGCCTGCTTCTCCACAGTGCTGTAGGTGCACTGGGAACACTTGAACTGTTTGTCGGTGCTATGCGAGCGTCGCACGTGCATCTGGGGGCAGACACCACGTTACATGTCTGGGGCCGCTTGTCGGTGCTGTGTGAGCGTCGCACGTGTACCTGGGGGCAGACACCACGTTACATGGCTGTTCCGATTTGACCACGTTAAGTGTCTGTTCCGATTTGACAGCATTAGTACGTACCAAAAGTCCATTACCCCAATACAATACACGAATTGGATATAATGGTTGGTCCTAATTTGTCTCCGGTTGTAGTGTGTCATCTCAAAATAGGAGTGTGTCATCAAAACACCTCACAAGGTTCATCAACTATTAGAAGCTTAGCTCCTAGTAGAACAGATCAATTCAAAATTTGATTCCTCTTCAAAAATGTACTTACCAGGTAGGCATAATACCCACTGGAATGCTCCAGTTTTAGTACCTTCTTTAAAACAAATGGTAAGCTAGATATAGATGTCCATCAGGGTCCCTTCAAAACAATTCTGACTGATGGTCACATCACTGACGACTGCAGAGCCACCTACCGATCAAGCCAAACTCAGACACATATATAGTGTCAGAACAGTGAGGAACTACCACTGATTGAAACGTCCTCAACAACCTGTCGGACGAAGCTCTGACGCCTCTTAAAGTGTGCTTTCTAGAAAGATGTGGCACCTAGTCGGGTCCTCTTAAGTGCTTTCTAAAAATACATGCAATATAGGGCTGATGTAGTCATGAATTGTGACGTAGCGTTATTCGTCTCACCGCATTAGCCGTTGCGGGGCTCGTAGCGCCGGGCGAGTCGATGTCGGTTGTCTGTAGGGGGGGGCGGAGCGGGCCCGCCCTTGTCAGCGGACACATGGCATGCGTGTCGGTTGTGTTCCGCGACACTCCTTAGCGCAACAGAAGTTCGAGAATCGTTGTGACTTGAGTAACTCTGTTAAGCTGGTGCTGACAAGACCAGAGTAGTAGTGGATGTACCACGGACCTAGACCCCCGTCACTGGTGAATTCTGCCCGCATCCGGCATATCTTGCCCATAACCTGCATCTGGTGTGTCCCACGCCGATGGCACCCTTGGGAGTGCCAGGCCCGGAACCTCACGCTCTGGCATGGTGCAACATCAAAATTGTCACCCCGCTGATACAGCATATGTGTCATCCTTCTGACATGGTACCACCCTGCTGAAATAGTGCTACGTCTCATCCCTCTGACATGGTGCTACACCAGGAGCATATCCCTGCTGACAGTGCTCCAATCCCTCTGATATGGTACCATACCATGCGTATCACTCTGCTGACAGTGTTATGTCTCATCTATATGACATGGTACCAAACCAGCAATATCTGCCTTCCCGCAGTGTTGTGCCTCATTCCTCTGACACCCCGCAGTGGGGTCAGTCTCGTTTTTCGGCTGGCTTGGGAAATGGCGCTCCCTCGGGCTTGGAAGCACGGATGTGTTTCCGGATGCTCAAGCAGTCTCCATCGTTAATCCTTATGTTCCATTCCCAGTATCCATCCCGTGCCGACGTCCTCTTGCATGTCCTGCATCTAACCCTGCAACAACCCTTCCTTGTCACGAGCAGGCAGGCCAGCTTCCATTGGACTACCCGTTCGCTCAGCTTTATCGTGGTAGCCGCGCCCCTCGGTCCGTCCCCCGGGGTTGACAGAGTCCTGGAGGCTGATGTACCTCATTGTACAGCGCTAGTTGTGACAGGGGATCAACACGTCTTTTTGGTCCTGATATCCGGGAGAGGCGGGCAGGCCCGTAGGGACCCATACGGGCCAAGCGACTTGTCGCATCAGGCCGGAGGTCTGGGGCCCAGCCCAGTACCTGCTGGCCTGGCCGGCAGGGATCAAGGGGTGGGTGGCGCTGGATCCCGGTCGGGGTGGTGAGTCTCCCTCTCCCGGCCGGGTGATGGCATCGTCTGCCCAATATATAGCTCTTCAGGCGCCTGGTCCGCTTGGCTTGACCTGAGCCCCGGCCGTGGGGCTCAGGCGTCTCCACAGTTGGCCCCTCTAGTGGGGCCAACTGTGGAGAGTAATGGGGCGCCATGAGGAGTCGAAAACAAACTCACTGCATGGCATAAAGAACAACTAAAAACACTCCTGGACCCTCTAGTGAGGGGCCAGATCAACCCCTATGTTCGCCGAGACCGGGATGACACCCTTGTGGAAGACACTCCAGTGTCTCGTGTGCTTGTGTTCCGAGGAAAGAACATGAGTCTTGCGTCTCTGTCCCAATTTCAGAGCATGGACGGTTGTGATAGATGTGAAGACATTTTGATGTGTGACAAACTGAAAGACGGTGCACTGGAGATAGAGTTCGCGGAAACAGAGCAAGCAGCTGGGGCGCTTAAGTTATCTGAGTTTGTGTACGGTGTGCGGAAAGACGGTAAAAAAAAAACTGCGGTGACTGACAGGGTCTCTACATGCCGTATGATCGTACGTGTCCGAGCGACATTAAAGAAAAGGAGATCATATCACTTTAGCACACCAACAAAGCAACGTTTAGAGATGCCAGAGCCATGCGTCCATGAAGCAAAACAAGGATGAAGGGTCGCATCCCAGAACAGCACATGCATCAAAAGTTAAGAAATTGCGTCGCTCCCACAACACATGCAGACCCATAGGGCATATGAGGTTATCACCCAGCTGACAACCGTTATCCGAGAATTCCGAGCGCCTCCTGCACAGTGCAAAATAATTGACCATGTGGCCTGGAAATTCACAGTTAATGGAATAGTGTATGTCATCCTTGTCTTAGGTTTTTACCATTTTGCTACATGTGTGGGCAGTCATTATACACACGACTGCTAAAAAATGTAAAAGGCATGTGACTGAAGTGAAAGGCATTCTGCCTTTTTAATCCTTCAGTGGCGATCCTTTATTTTCTTCCAATCTTTCACTATTCCCAAGCAACTTCTTTCTTCATCCACACAGTTAGTGGTGAAGTAATTTTAGGACACTGCTCCTGCATCACCAGCGAAGCAGGGGAAATCACTCACAAAAGGTACCGAAACCACCAAGGTCCTGCTCTCAGGTGTAGGCACAGGGTTAAAATATTGGTTTTTCGTTAGGTGTGAGATGTCGAAACGGGCATAGCAGGATGTCGAAATTTGACACGTAAGTAGTGTAATTTAAAATGCTTTTGATCTCTTTCAGACTAAAATTCGAGTTGATGTTGTAGGTAATTATGACTGGACCTTTATCATTTATTTTGAGGTATATAATTCAGGAAGAGCTATATTTCATAAACCGTTAGAAAGGAGACATGACCCAGGAGCAGGATGCCGATACTTCTTGAAGAAGGGTGTCGATTGAGTGTTCAGAAAGTGGTAAATTCCACCCTATTTCGCGAATAATTTATCACTGTGAAGGCACTGACGAACAATCCGAGGCCTCACCCAGATCAACCTCTGCAGGTGAGGAATGGACCCTGGCCAACCGGTCTAAGTGGTCTGATTGACCCCCTCCACCCAAGCTCAGCCCCTCATCATCTATTGCATCGTCTGCCTTGAAATCCCGCCTTCCGTTTTCCATCCACCCTCCAGTCTCCTCCCCTTCTACGCGTTCCACCATCCCAAAATCCATCTTCTCCGCCTCCTCCCTTTCTGAATCACCCCCCCCCCACAGTTCCCGTGAGCCAGGCCTCGCCCTCGCCCTCAACGTCTACATCCACGCCTGCATCACCCTCCAGGAACTCCCAACGGCCAATCAAAATCCCAGACGTCAGCTTCCAATATCAGGAAGCCGAAATACACCAACACTTCGCATATGCTACTAAAGATTGACTCTTGGGTCTTATCGTTTGGGGACATTTTTATCTTCCCTCGACAAGCACATTTCGATGTTGTATATCGCCGCCCCTGAGGATTGTTAATTACTGACTACTGTAGGAGCATGGTAGATTACCTATAAACACAGTTATGGGCACAAAATGGCATTGGCGTCGACGCGCCTCTAAACACCAAACTTATCCAACCCAATCATCCCTCTGACATCGTGCTAAACCAGAAATCTCACATCCCTGACATAATGTTTACCAGTAGTCTCATCCCCTGATATAATGTTCACCAGGAGTCTCTCACTGCCGACAGTGTTCACCAGGAGTCTCTCACCGCCGACATAGTGCTCACCAGGAGTCTCTCCCCACCGACATGGTGTTCACCAGGAGTTTAACTCCGCTGACATGGTGGCGTGTTTCATCCCTGACATGGTGCCATACATGGAATGACATCATTCTGGTACGGTATCATACCCGAAGTCTCAGAACTATGGCCTGTGAGTGTCATACCCGTAATTTGGGCGCGCTGCAGGTGACGAATGAGCACTCCCGACAGCTGTGGCTGAGTGGCAGCGCCTTGCCCTGGTCATCCTGCCCGTGTACGTCACGCAGGTGGCGGCGCACCTGACTGGGCCGGCCGCTGCTGTAGGTGCACAGGTAACACTGCCGGAGATTGGTCAGGTCAGGTCAGGACGTGACCGGGCCGGCCGCTGCTGTAGGTGCACAGGTAACACTGCCGGAGATTGGTCAGGTCAGGTCAGGACGTGACCGGGCCGGCGACTGCTGTAGGTGCACCGGCAACACAGCCGGAGATTGGTCAGGTCAGATCAGGTCAGGACGTGACCGGGCGGCCGCTGCTGTAGGTGCACAGGTAACACTGCCGGAGATTGGTCAGGTCAGGTCAGGACGTGACCGGGCGGCCGCTGCTGTAGGTGCACAGGTAACACTGCCGGAGATTGGTCAGGTCAGGTCAGGTCAGGACGTGACCGGGCGGCCGCTGCTGTAGGTGCACAGGTAACACTGCCGGAGATTGGTCAGGTCAGGTCAGGACGTGACCGGGCGGCCGCTGCTGTAGGTGCACAGGTAACACTGCCGGAGATTGGTCAGGTCAGGTCAGGACGTGACCGGGCCGGCCGCTGCTGTAGGTGCACCGGCAACACAGCCGGAGATTGGTCAGGTCAGATCAGGTCAGGACGTGACCGGGCGGCCGCTGCTGTAGGTGCACAGGTAACACTGCCGGAGATTGGTCAGGTCAGGTCAGGTCAGGACGTGACCGGGCCGGCCGCTGCTGTAGGTGCACCGGCAACACTGCCGGAGATTGGTCAGGTCAGGTCAGGACGTGACCGGGCCGGCCGCTGCTGTAGGTGCACAGGTAACACTGCCGGAGATTGGTCAGGTCAGGTCAGGACGTGACCGGGCCGGCCGCTGCTGTAGGTGCACCGGCAACACTGCCGGAGATTGGTCAGGTTAGGTCAGGGCGTGACCGGGCCGGCCGCTGCTGTAGGAGCACCGGCAACACAGCCGGAGATTGGTCAGGTCAGATCAGGTCAGGACGTGACCGGGCGGCCGCTGCTGTAGGTGCACAGGTAACACTGCCGGAGATTGGTCAGGTCAGGTCAGGTCAGGACGTGACCGGGCGGCCGCTGCTGTAGGTGCACAGGTAACACTGCCGGAGATTGGTCAGGTCAGGTCAGGACGTGACCGGGCCGGCCGCTGCTGTAGGTGCACAGGTAACACTGCCGGAGATTGGTCAGGTCAGGTCAGGTCAGGACGTGACCGGGCCGGCCGCTGCTGTAGGTGCACAGGCAACACTGCCGGAGATTGGTCAGGTTAGGTCAGGACGTGACCGGGCGGCCGCTGCTGTAGGAGCACCGGCAACACAGCCGGAGATTGGTCAGGTCAGGTCAGGTCAGGACGTGACCGGGCCGGCCGCTGCTGTAGGTGCACCGGCAACACTGCCGGAGATTGGTCAGGTCAGGTCAGGGCGTGACCGGGCCGGCCGCTGCTGTAGGTGCACAGGTAACACTGCCGGAGATTGGTCAGGTCAGGTCAGGTCAGGACGTGACCGGGCCGGCCGCTGCTGTAGGAGCACCGGCAACACAGCCGGAGATTGGTCAGGTCAGGTCAGGTCAGGACGTGACCGGGCCGGCCGCTGCTGTAGGTGCACCGGCAACACTGCCGGAGATTGGTCAGGTCAGGTCAGGACGTGACCGGGCGGCCGCTGCTGTAGGTGCACAGGTAACACTGCCGGAGATTGGTCAGGTCAGGTCAGGTCAGGACGTGACCGGGCCGGCCGCTGCTGTAGGTGCACCGGCAACACTGCCGGAGATTGGTCAGGTCAGGTTGTGACCGGGCCGGCCGTTGTTGCAGGCGCATAGATGACACAGGACCAGGGATGGCAATCTGGATGCATATATATATATATATATATATATATATATATATATATATATATATATATATATATGTATTAGGGTACCAATGGCGCATATGGGTAAATTTAAAACTTGATATTCTTAACGGCCCTTGGTGGGATACTGTGCAGTAATGAGAAAACCCCTTATGCAAAATTTGAAGCGAATCGGTTTATAGTTAGAGGCGGCGCAAGTTAATTGAAACCTGCACTATGTGTCTTCCCCCTTGCGAATGACATTAGCCGAAGTTTGAAAGGCTAGGGTTCTAAATCACCCATTTTCCCCTCGGAATGGCTCGTTCACGCTTAGCTACGACTGTTTGGCTGGTAGGGCAGCCAAACCGCGACCCCATCCTCGGAGCCAAACTCCCCTCTCGTGGCGACGTGCTCCAGCGGGTTTCTACTTCCACAACGTGGAAAAGAATACCGTCGCCATCAGCGACGCGGCCACTGTCCATGAGGTGCTAAGGTTCTGGGGGACTGCGAGGATCCCAACGATGAGTCGGAGCGGAGAGGGCGTTCCTCTCGAAGGAGCCGGAGGAGTGGCCGAGTGGCACGGGGTTCGTCGCGGCGTCTCGGCGCGTCGCGAGCCTACACGTCGCCAACGACACGGCGGAGCGAGGGGTCGCACTGATCCAGTCCTTCAACCTCAGCATGACGAAGAACGAGGATGAGCGCTAATTCCTCTTGTCGGTCGTCGAGAGGCACCGTCGACAGCAGCCAGGAACATCGAAGGCTTCCCTTCCCCGGCCAAGCGGAAGACAATGAGTGGCTTGGGTAACCATGATACCCCCAGCCCCTAGAGGGGCTTGTACTCGCCTTGAAGAGCGAGGGGGACCAACAGCCCAGTTGCATGGGGAGGTCTCAGAAGGCTTCAATATTGCCAACAAACACCCCAGAGACGATGCCTTTCCTTATAGTCCTTATCAGAGTATATAGAGGAAACAATCTTGCGACTTGCGCCACCTCTAAATATACTTCGATTGCGCTCAAATTTTACACACGTTGCTTTCTCAACACCCCACAGTTTTCCACTAAGAGCCGTTAAAAAATCCAACTTTCGTTTTTATTGGCACACTAATATATATATATAAGTGTGTGTGTGTGTGTGTGTGTGTGTGTGTGTGTGTGTGTGTGTGTGTGTGTGTGTGTGCGTGCGTGCGTGCGTGCGTGCGTGCGTGCGTGCGTGCGTGCGTGCGTGCGTGCGTGCGTGCGTGCGTGCGTGCGTGCGTGCGTGCGTGCGTGCGTGCGTGCGTGCGTGCGTGTGTGCGTGTGTGTGTGTGTGTGTGTGTGTGTGTGTGTGTGTGTGTGTGTGTGTGTGTGTGTGTGTGTGTGTGTGTGTGTGTGTGTGTGTGTGTGTGTGTGTGTGTGTGTGTGTGTGTGTGTGTGTGTGTCACAAGTCGACTGATGGCACCAGCATGACAGAAATGAAACATTTATGAACCCATCATATGATGGCATTCCTGCATACAGCATCCTGCCCGCGCGCATTGGTATTTGCATCCACATCAACACATTCATATCTGCATACAAATCCACGTCCATAACATGATTCTCCCCTTCCTCGCCTGATGCATGGCAACACGCGTGCGCGCACCCACCTGGCTGAGCTTGTCGGGCAGCCCCGGGTGTGCGGCCCGCATGTGCTGATACAGTTTACGTGCCAACTGGAACTTGAGCTCACAGTGTGAACACGACATGGGCGAAGGATGCTGGCGTTGTTCGTGGACACGCAGCAGTTCCTCTGTGCTGGCCTTGAAGCCACACACATCACCTGCGGCACATCCAGCAGGAATAAATCACACACGAAGCCGGGATGCAGCCACCGGAAGCTGACACTCGGGATGGGGAGGGGTAACACAGTGGCACAATAACGTGGGAAGGCACAGCCATACAGTCTGGCCGCAGCCACGGAAGACAGGAGGCAGGGTACAATCACACAAGACCCGTACATATCCACCGTTAACAGACATGTGCAAGACTCGTGGGCGATTAGAAGCAGCTGCACCACTTACAGAAGTGCTGATCGCCCGGCATCTGCGCCGCGGCCGACATCTCTGGCGACGACGGCGCGGTGTCCTCCGCCAGAGGCGCCAGAGTCGCGCCCACCACGTCGCCGTCCGACTGGGCCGCCCCCTTGCCGGCCGCGTGCGCCGACTGGTGCGCCGGAAAGTGCAGCAGTCCGGCGCAGGTGTCGCGTGGGTCCGATATGGCGCTGGCGTCGACGGTGGACGGCGGCGCCGGGTCGTCAGCCTCCTCGCCGCCAACCGGCGTGTGCTCTGGGTGTGCCGACGCCAGGTGGCGCTGCAGGGCGCTCATACGGCCCAGGTCGCGGTGGCACACCTGGCACACGGTCGACTGGTCGAGCGAGATCAGCTCGGGAACTCTCCTGCCCAGGACGCAACATTAGGCCAAGCGCAGGTCAGCATCCTTTGGAGGTCGACGGCAGCCAACATGAATTATAAGCCTCTACTTGAACGCATTTATCAGCATAGAATATAATCAAAGCATGCATGAGTTTGATACTATTACATGGGCATGCAGCAGCATCGCATAAAGGATGCTAATCATACGTATGCTAAGCGATGCAAACAAAATTGTCAAAAAGTCATAAAATCAGAGTTCACACTTAATCAGAGCCACAGGGGCTCATCAGGTTAAGCCTGTAAAAGGAAAATACTATAAGCCTGGACAAGAAGATCCTCATCACCCCAACCAATACTACATCCTAAATATCAAAGAAACTATCCACCAGACCAATAACCATATAGCCGTATTCACTCGATTCCGCATAACACACACGGAAATCACGTCCCATAAATAATTTCCAACTCCACCTATCCCTGTTTAAAGGGGACTGCACAGTGTACATTAACTAGCATAAACATTACCAAATCCACCACTAAGAAGAACTAAAATACATATTTTCCAACCTGAGAAACGTCTCCACCCCATTTTAAAATACATTCAATGAGGGACTACACACAGACAGCATATTCCATTGATCAACGACACATTGAATGAAAATCTGTTGCCACCTAGCTGCCCTGTACTTGAACTTTTCTAACCTGCATTGGTGACCCATACGTAACACTCCAAATAGAACAATATGAATCAGGTTGACCTTATCTAACCCTTTAGCCATTGTATACATTTAAGTCATATCACTCCTTAATCTCCTGCACTTGAGTGAGTGCACACCTAATACCATAAGCCTATCTCCAAATTCATGGTTACCTTGTCCACTTATGAGTCCAGTGGCTTTGCACTGCACTCTTTGTAGCAAACCTACATCTGTTTCTAAGTAAGAGTTCAAGAAATGTGCATAATATTTAAAGTGGCTAAGCTAAGTACTGGTTTTCATGACTTCCTGCTCTTATTCATCACACCCACATTAATGATACCCAGCATTATGATTGCCATGCACCTAGTGGTGATACTGTTTTTCTGGCTCAAGGTCATTTGAAACTATATAACTGTAACGATACTAGTGCTGAGAAAGTACATTGATGTAATCTCATAAAAACATGTTCGCTATCTGGGAAAATTTTGCAAATCGTATTGTGGTAAAATAGAGTCAAGTCGGCGAAAGATAACCTCGACAGGCGATGACTTCCTTTATAATTATGTACTCAGCTCAAATTATATCATACATTTAGCACAGTTGCTTTAACCGAGGTTCCGCTACCAGAACAAGCTTTAAGTACATTGATGATCATGGTTTGACCGGATCTGGTGGGAACTAAAATGTGTTTGAGGATCCGAAAAATGCATTGCACGTATATCACAGATGACAATCGTTTGCGATATGTTATAAATGTGCGGCCAACTACACTATAAGCTAAAAGATGTACTACATCTTCTTTTCCTGCTCATATGCATTAATGTGAATTGATTGGTAGCACTGCATTACCAATGAACAACCTGGGCAGCAGGCTGTAACAGCAGATTGTAACAGCAGGTCAATGGCAATCAGATGCTAGTAGAAATGACTGGCAGCAGAAGATAATTTAAAGCCAAGAGCGACGGGGTGCCAGTGCAAGAGACAGGCAGCAGCATACTAATAATGGAGGCGCGACAGCAGAAGTGGCTGGTCACCTGCGTTTGGTCCGCGGGGCGCGGCGGCGCACCCGGCGCACCCGGCCCGGCGTCACCGGCATCGGCGACTTCTCCTCCTCCGTCAGCCCGCTGAAGTCGTTCTCGTTGAAGTGCTCCAGTGTCTCTGGCGTGTTGGGCATCTGACTGTATCCCTCTATAATCGCCTGCTGCTCCTCCACCGGGAGTGGACTGTGCGGCAGCAGTGGCAGCGCCACAGGCGGTGACAGTGGCGGTGGCGGTGGTGGTGGTAGTGGCGGCGGCGGCAGCGGCAGTGGAGGTGGCGGTGCGGCTAGCGGCTGCATCATTTCGTGACACGCAGCCACAGCTGCCCACAGGCGAACACGTGACACACACGTGACGTACACACGAGTGGACAACACATGGAACTACCATGGTTCGATGTGCCTTGTATACTTCTAGTTTCATCCTTCATGAAGCAGCAGTTGATACTGGCTGGTGTTGCCTCTCCTTTTTTTACTTGATGTCTTAACTGGACTTAAACTGGATCAACACACGCCGTACCAAATACTCATGTGAACGAGGGTTGGCCACTAAGCCATAAGCACCACTTTACTAATACTATCGGACAGACTGGCGATTTTTATGAGCTAGGTCAGGTAGCCTAGATTTTTGGCACAATTTTTCTAATATTCAAATACTATTGAAGACTATTATTATTTTACTGGCATTTGCGATATAAACATCTGCGCAAAACGATTGCGCTTATGAGCAGTTGCAGTTAAAGCAGTTAAAATGCACCCTGGAATCCGCCGGAAAAGAAAAATAGCCATTAATTCCGACCTGATCTGGTTCGCTCATCGTGTGACCACCTGAGCCACCTGTGTCCCTCGCCACCAACACCTGTATCTCACACAATCTGACACTTGTCTTCCCCTATTATCTGAAGTATGCGTCCCTCTCCATCTGACCTGCATGGAGCATACAGTACATGCATGTTCCACCATGTTTCGACGGAAGCTGGTTGGTTATTGGTTTTACGACACATCGACTGTTGAGTCATGTAGCGTCGCCAATCTCTCACGCCGATTGGTCGCGGGCGAAGAGTAGCGACAGGTGAGACTCCAACCGACAACCCTTCGATTGTGAGACGAGCAACTTACCCCAGACTACTCGTCCCCTCGACGGAAGCTGCTCTGCCCACCTGAGTCCGACTCAAGTCGGTCATGGCCGGCCAGCTCCATGTCGACACCCCAGGGACAGTGCAAGTCGAACTGAGTTCGCACGCGCAGCAGCGGCGCACCGTCCTGCACCGGGTTGAGACGCTGCTGATGTGCGCCGTCCGCTGACGTGGTCGGCACCTGGTCGTGGTTGACCGTGTAGAGCAGCGCTGGCTCTGGCTGCGCCAAGTCCGGCTGTGCGGACGGACAGTCGACCTGTCGCACCTCAGCTGCCGTCAGCATCGTCACATCCTGGTGACACAGGCCAGAGTCGGCTGGCGGCAGCGACAGCCGCTCCTCCGGCTCAGGGAGTGACAGCGGTGGCGGCGGCGGCGGCGGCGGTGGAGACGGCGGAGGCAGCGGCGGCAGCATCGTCACCTCCCCCGGCACCAGCAGCTCTGACTGCAGCGGGGCAGCCACACTGGCCGCAGCCGACGCCGGCTCGTCCTGCCGCTGCTGGTGGTGGTGCGCGGCGGTGAGCACCTCGTGCAGTGCGCCGAGCGACGCGTCGCCACCGACATTGCCGGCTAGCTGATTGAGGCTAGCCTCGAGGCCCAGCTGCTGGTAGAGCCGGCCGAAGGATGGCGAAGGCGGCGGTGGTGCGCGCGCCTGCGCCGTCCGCTGCAGCACCTCGCATATGTCGGCGAACTGCAGACAGCGCGCCGTCTCCAGCAGCGACGCGATGCTCTTCTCGCGGATATCGGCCCAGCCGTGGTAGACGATGCGCAAGATCAGCTCGAGCTCGGCGAACACGGTGCCGTGTCCCTTTGACTGGAGCAGGCCGTGACATTGCAGACTGGCCAGCTCGACGGTGACCGGGCCGGCCGGCGCCACCTGCAGCCGCTGTCGGAAGCAGCCGCTGTTGGCCGCCAGCACGACACGGTGAGCCGCAATCGAGCGGCTCACGTGCCGGATGTGCACGTCCGAGAACTGCTCACATTCAAGAATGCGCAGCAGGTTGGCGGCCACCGTGGACGCGTGGTCCTTCCAGAGCACCTTGATTAGCGGCCCACTCTCCAACATCTGGCCGGCCGCTCAGCCGCACATTATTCTCACGCACTGTGAACAGTGTCCGATTGTCACGCACTGCAATGGTGGCCCAATTGCCACACAATGTGCAGGGTGTCAGGTTGTCACACAATGTAACGGATGTCAGACTGTCACACGATGCAATCTGACACCAGATTACAATATAATGTCACACAACAAAATGGATGTCAAATTGACATGCAATGTAATAGGTGTCAGATTTTCGTGCAGTAGGTAATATTGCACCCCATCCAATGTTGGAGAGGGGAAGAAGTTAGTGGAGTTAAGGCAAAGATGGTAGGACCTGACCTGTCCCCAAAATAAAACAAACTCCATACACAATTCTAGCTCATATATGGATTTCATGGCCATGAATGCTACCTTAAGAAGTTGTTTTGGAAGGGGCAAATATCATTTCAATGACCAGAGCTGCCCCTCCCGCCAAAAAAAGCATTTGTAACTGTTGTATGTCAATTGGCCCAATGACTGAAGTTTGTGATAAATTGGGGAGGAGGCAAAACAAGGATGGATGGGTTTGATTCATTATCTGGGCTTAAGGGCCACCAGCTACAAGGTCAGTTAGCACCCAGAATGTTTGAAGGGGTCAGTGGCCCCCTAGCATATGCAAAGTGGTGCTCTGCATAGCCTCCATTCAGCACATCTCTTCAAATACATAAATACAGTGTATTGACTGTTGTACTGCCATTTTAGGTCCTGAAAAAGCAGAAACTACTACAACATTGATTTCACAGACCGGTATGATGCACCTCCTTGTATGCTTAGAGCTTGCCAAAAATTCAAGGAGTAGGAAGTTATACTTGCTCATGGCCTCTCTTGTTTCATTTAAGGGTCAAAGGTAACCAGATGACTCTTAATGGTGTCACCACCACCCATACATAGATGCAATGGAATTGTAGAGAACAGGCTTCAAGGAAAATTCAAGGTTCATAGGTAGGTACATACCTACCCATTCCTTAACATACCTCCCATTCCCATGGCACAATAGGCATAAAGAACAGTTAAATTAGAAGGAACATTATCATTTTACATACTAGAATAAGCTATAAGTGCATTGTACAACACATGCAGAGCCACAATTGGTTGGTTATTGGTTCTACTACACATAAACTGTTGAGTCATGTAGCACTGCCAATCTCTCACTCTGATTGGCAGTGGGCGAAGAGTAGCAACAGGTGAGACTCAAACACACAACTTCTTGATTGTGAGATGAGCAACTTACCCCTAGGCTACTCATCCCCATGCAGAGCCATGAATCCATGACAATCTATGGTCTGCCCAAAGTACTTTATCTAAGCACCTAGTTAGCCATTTGAAGATGACTTTGTTTTACAACAAATAACTCACCAGACATACCATTGATCCCACCAATGCACTGATATATTGCATACATGTGCTGTCCATGTTTAGGTACCATCTATTATTATTGTGCTATTGTCTTTTATGAGATACATGCTTCACAAAAGCAATAGATGGCAGTTCATCAGTGTGCACCTACTCAGAAATTGTAGAAAATTTAGGTACTAATATGAAAGCCCACAAGCACAAATTGGGCAAGAAGATATGGATTTGAACTTGTTAAGGCTTACCTAGCAACTTCTGCCTCTATCATTTCCCATTTTTCAGAAATCTTGTATTAAAAAACCTGATATTCAAAGTAATGATACTTAACTCTTCATACAGCATAAAAAGCTGTCTGTTTCATGATGCAATGATCATGGTTGGAAAATTATTTGGTTCTCGATTTTGTAATCCAGATCATTACAAAGAATGATCTAGAATTGTCATTGTCATTGAAAATTGTCCCTTATTTGTATCACTTGGAGGTTAAATGATCCTGACAATGGTTTCATAATGGACTGTTCTTAGAGAAAGTTTTCAAGATACATTGGAAGGTGGAAATTGAGATGTTGATGACACAGGTTTGAAGAAAATGACTTATCTATATTTGATTACCAAATAATTTCCCTGTCCACATCCAGAATCAAAAAGCACAAATCCAACCCTGACTACGATGGAGTTTATGCTACTCTTGGATTCAGACTGGGTCAGAAAAAATGCAGGAAAAATGTATGGACTGGACATATTGAAGCAAACCCAGCAACTTCTTTCCAATACCATTTCCATGGGATATTGTATGCAAGAAAGATATTCACTACTTCAGGTCACATCACTATGCATTGCCACAGTGGATGCATATTTTTTTACCATAGTGCACTTAGTCTCATAATGTGTCATTAATATTAGATAAACTTGAAATTGTGGCATGACAGTGTAGTTTCATTCATTTATTTTTGAAGTTCAATATTTTGTAAGTTCTATAACATAAGTTTTATATTTTGTAGGTAGTGTACTCCATTCTTTCTTGTGTATAGATATTACAAGTTAAATTAGACAAAACTAATTTTCCTTTTCATAGTTTATTTAGTCTTTTAGGAGGTAAGTAGTGCATAGTGCCTGCTTTAGATAATGTTGGAATAGACATTCACTGCCATTTTGTGCCAAATGCAGACAATTGACACTTAGGTACTAATGAGAATAGCAAAAACGCAAAAACAAACTTTTTTTTCAAATTACAAAATATTAAACATGTTTTTCCGGAGCATAGAGCATTAAAAAAAACACTCTAGATAGGAGGTGCCAAGGTAAGTAGGTAGTATCTCAACCCACCTAGGTGTAAAGTACCACCTAATTCAAGTTCAATCGACTTCCTATCCAGTCTTTTGTTGAATCCTTGCTTACCAGTTCCTGATCAGGTACCAAAGTACATGTCCAGGGCATTTCCTTCATATATCCTTCAGCAGCGAACATAATAACAACCACCACCACCGTTCATGTACAATGTTCGTCAAATTAGCAACATATTCATTTTGACATTGAGTTTGATATTCGCCGGATATCTCATAAATCCTAACCCTTCAGATTCGCGTAAAAATTGGTGCACAAGTAGTACTCGACGCACTAATTATCACAAGCATAAAAACTAAGACATGTGTTCATAAACTGCTGAGATATTTAAGGTCAAATTTCAGGGTCACTGACGTCAGATTCTTCAGATTCCATTCAAAATCGTTGCACGAGTTTTACTCTACGAACTAATTATTATGAGCATAAGAGCTAATAGGGGCATTCTTAAATAGCTGAGTTATTCGAGGTCAAATGTCCTGCCCATTGAGGTTGGTCACCTCAGAATTCATTCAAAATTGGTACACATGCAAACTAGGAATCCTAGGGCGGAGATGACCGAGTGGTTAAGGTGTCGGGCTATGGGTACCAAAGGTCCCGGGTTCGACTCTAGCGCCACTCAGGACATTTCCCAATCCCGCGGCCCACCGGCGAAAGAGTGTGGGCGGCGCCATTAGCCGTGAATGTGCATAAAGTGTGTCGTGAACCAACCAATAAACAAGCAACAAACAAGACTAGGAATCCTACCATACAAGATTTACAGGATACAGGTCAGTAGAGATCACAGCATACAGTTCTACAGAAGCTTAACCCAAATAACCTAGCTGTTTATCAACCCCTCTTCGCTTTTATGCTCACTGTCGTCATTGCATCCTAGTTGATGATAATGAGCATAAAAGCTACTTAAGTACAAAAGAGTATGATTCAAGCATACTCAAGAGACGAATTCGTCTGAAAATTGGGTCTTTAAGGCCCCCTTTAAGAAAAAACCTACCTTTTCGGGGGAAATAGCTTCCCTGAAACAGTTTTTTTTTCTGGAAGAAGATCCATTCACCTATATGGGAAGGCAAGTGCGCTAGAGCTATATTGGAAGGGTCGGAGGGGCAGATTTTCACATTGAAGAAGGCACATTCCCTCAATGACCTTCCCTCGCTACATCCGCCACTGAATGACTGGAGCACTGGAGCTGATCACGTTGGGGATGCGCACGAACTACGATAAAATACTCAGGTACTGTATTAATTTCGTACAGTATTCATGCACTGTAGCGAAAGAAGTGGCCAATATGTGGCCAAGCAATTTGAGGAAATATTTCCACATTTACTTGTTTCAATTTTCTAGAAATCTTGCGACTAAACGAATCTCATAAGAAACTCATCCAGGGACGGAGTCCAACTCACTTGTGACGTCACACAAAACCAATTTGCTGGAGATGATTCTACCGATTCTATGGAGGTGGATTCGACAATTCTACGTACCATCTGCCAATAGCTTGTAGTGGTTGCAGGAGAGAAATTCGAGTTTCAATCAACGGCGTGCACGGGAGTGTTTAGTATGTCGAAAGCCTGGGTTATGTGCTAAAATAATGCAGGCATCTGGAGAATCATCGGTTCGAGATAACAGGAGTGCCTTTTGGAAGAAAAACATCAAGACTGTGCCTGGAAGGTATGCTTATTTTCTAATTACTTTTGCCTCTATCCTGCTATCATATCAATATGGACTGCAATGGCAAGTAGAATCTAACCGGGTAGGAGGGTAGATACCTACCTGCATGCATACCATTGTGAATGGGGTGGTTACACAGCATGCATATTGTGTATAACCATAGAAGTTTTAGGTATGGTGTTGCAGTTTAAGGTAACCACAAGACAAGTTTTGCACACGTTTTACCTGCATGAAGCATATAAAGGGGTTAGGCTAGTGGTATTATTAAATTATTACCCCTCACTTTCTTTATCTCAACAATGTATCCAAGCCATCATCAGCTGACTGCCAGTCAGCTGTTGATGATGTCACTCAAATGTACAGACACCTCCCAGCTGAGTGCACTGAATGACCCAAGGGCATCACCAGGAATATTTATAAGGGTTAGGTTAGGTTAGGTTTTCACCATGATGAAATAGCATCTGCACACCCTCCCCCTAGCAGGAACTTCCGGGTGCTGTATCTAAAGTACCATCTCAAGCATAAAGACATAAAGACAAAAGATTAGTGCAACTATGAGCCACAAGAACACTTCTTGGTTGCACTCTGTTACACTGAACCAGTTGCCCACCAAATCTGTCAATCAGCCCTCCCTGTAATACTGAAAAGCAAGCCCTCTATTCTTATAATGATTGTCTATGCTGTTTTTAAAGATGTTCAATGTGCTGCTACTGACAATGTTTTCTGGCAGCTGGTTCCAGTGTTCTACTACCCTGTTGGTGAAGAGAGTCTGCCTTAACCTTGTTCTGCTGTGGTTAACTTTAATTTTGAATTCATCACCTCTAATTGCATCATTTCTGTTCAATTCAAACAGTTCCCCAAGATATCCCCCCGCCAGATCATGGACAAATTTAAAGACCTCGAGATATCCTCTCAGACTTCTATATCTAAGTGAAAACATATTCAATTTCTTCAATCTTTCCTAATATGCCAGGTTGCTTATACCATTAACCATTTTTGTAGCCCTCTTTTGTACTCTCTTTTTTTAAAGCCAAAAATCTTTTTCATAGCTAGGAGGCCAAGCTTGGATGCAGTATTCCAAATGTGGCCTGACATATGCACAGAAAAGCTTCCTGATGACTTCCTCACTTCTGTATAATACATTCCTATTTAGTCTTATTTCCTATTTAGTCCTATTCATCCTATTATGATACATTCCATCCAAGCACCACCTATCAAAGGAAAATGTCCTGTGAAGCCCTGATTAGATATCTACACAACTGCTTAATGCACATAAATTTGTTCATGCCCAAGAATGAGCACCACATCAACCCCTTATAAATATTCTTGGTGATGCCCTAGGGTCATTCAGTGCACTTGGCTGGTGGTGTGTCTATGTTTGAATGATGTCACCAACAGCTGACTGGCAGTTAGCTGAAGATGACTTGGATGCATTTATATGAAGAAAGTGTAAGGGTACTTGAAGATTACCTAGGTTAGGTTAGTTAGTTATGTTATGACCTTTGTTGTAAGTTATGTTTTTAGTTGACATTTAAAAAAAAGAAAATGTGAGCTCTTCACAAACACTCCAGGCTGGGTTAGGTTAAGTTTGGTAAGACTGTTTAATTTCAAAACCTGGTAAATTTGAAGTTTAAGGCCATTTCTGATTTCCTAGAATTTATATTTTCAGTGCAATGTTTCTGAATGTGCTGAACATGGTGTGAACACTTATTTCCTTTGCATATTTTTCTGTTGGGAAAACAAAATATCACCCAAAAATTGCTTTGGATTTGATTAATATAGTATATATATATATATATATATATATATATATATATATATATCATATAATATACATTATAATAAATATCAAAAGTAATGTTGAAAATAAATGTAAAATGTGTAACAACCGAACCTAACCTAGCATAAGTAGTAAACTCACAGTTTATGGAAATTTCTAATTTCTTGAAATTTCTTTTCCTAATACAATGTTTGTGAAGGTGGTGAACATGATGTTGCAGTCTGTTTCCTCTGCAAATGCATACTTTTGTAGGAAGGCAAAGTAATACCCAGAATGTGCTTAGAGTTGTGTAGTATAGCATAAAAAGTAATGTTAAAAATGCAGTATAGCAAAAAATAGTAATTAAAAAATGAGGTAGCATAACCTAACCTAAACTAGCCTAACCTTCCATACAAGAAAACAGTTTTTTTTTAATGAAAAATTCCACAAAAAACAATTCTTAAAAAACCTAACTGAGCCTAACCTAACATACAGCTAGCATGAACTGTTTTTTTAAAAAGAAAAAACTTGTTCTAAGATATATTTGTTTAAAGAAGAAAATGTTTTGGGTCATTTTTAAAACTTACAACAAAAATGTAGCTTAACATAACTGAACCAAACCTGACCCTCTGTATGCTTCATAGAGGTAAAATGTGTCTAAAACCTGTCTCATGGTCACCTTAAATTGCAATAATACCACCTAATCTCTCATAGAAGAAAACAAACTCTTACTTGAATATTTTCAAGCTATTTTTTCCATTAAAATGCCAAGTTAAAAAGCCTAACTTGACCTAACCAAACCTATGCTAGCCTGAGCTGTTTTTTTTTTAAGGAAAAAAATATATAATGAATCCCCCTCCCCCCAAAAAAGGAAGATATATTGAACATTTTTCTAACTTGGAACAAAAGCTTATTTTAGTTTTATTCTAACCAAGCTTAACCAAACCTAACCCCTTTGTATGCTTCATGGAGGTAAAATATGTAGAAGATGTGTCTTGTTGTCTCCTTAAACTGCAATGATACAGAACAATTTTAGGAGCAGAATTGTTTGGAACTTTTCCATCTTGAACGAATATTCGTTTTTCTGCATGCAATGTTAGGCTTGAGTAGGTTAGGTTATGTTTCATTTTTTTAAACTCTGAATGTTGCTATTTATTATATATTACCAAACACCATGCATGCAAAAAATATGCATTTGCAGGGAAAATGAGTGGTAATGTCATGTTCAGCACAATTAATTGCATTGGAAAAATAGATCCCATGAAAACAAAAATTACCTTATGACTGGAAGCTAATATATAGTGTACAGCTATGCCACAGAATAGAAGTTTTTTCATTAATGCTGAGAGAAAGCCAAAGCAAGCACAGAGTGCAAATTTTGCAGATTACAAAATATGATCACTATGCTGCCCAGATAACTTGATGTGCAATATGAATAAAAGAAAGGAAACCTCTCCAAAAAGTTGTTACTAGTATTTTAATAATTTTAATAAGGTGATCCATGGTGTTCAAGAGAATGAGACTGTCAGCTTCATCACACTAGTCATGTTGCATTTCCAACAGGTTCATGTCAGCATTATCTCATACTCACATAACTTGTTCAATAGATCTTAGTTGATTTGTGGGTGGTGTAATTTATGCCAACATAGGATGTGAACATTAGTTGCATGGTCAGTATTATCTGGTTTCTGTCAACCTAATGATCATATAAACCAGAAATGTGACCACAAGCTTAGCCAAATGAAACTAGGTCAAACCAAACCAAACCAACCTAGTAAATTTGCATGCATTGCCATCATCCTCATCCCCAAGAACATCCAATTTTATGAAACATGTGTGCATATTGAAGCTAACTGGAATAATGACATGTGGATTTTTACATTTCTATCTCCATAATGAATATTGATTTAGTTGTGTAGCAAAGACTACACAGTTCTTCCCACTTTCAATATTTGCCCTGCATTACATATTTGCATTACCTTAACATTTTGATAACTCTTTTATGCACAATGTAGATGGAAGCATTACATTATGTTGTCAATTTGTTAGCTGTTTGGATGTGTGTTTGTTTGTTTGCTCGTTGTTTTGCGTCCTTGAGCTCATGGCTCATTTGCTCATTTCGTCATGGTACAGTAATCTTGTGAAGATGTGTTGACTGGTGGTCCGTGACTAGGATTTGTGATATGTGCTGACTGGTTGTATCTCATGATATCATTCTCTGTCCATGCTGTCATCTGCCTTCAGAATGAAGGCAGTATATGGAGTACATCGTCCTCCAATTACATCTGATTAATCCCCACAGTAGATCAGCAAGTGCTGAATGTATTGATCTTTCAAAGGTATTGAGTTATCCATAAAGTAGCATATTTTCTGTGTTTTAAGGGAATGGGAATGTAAAAAAGTGGATGGGACAGAATGGTCATTTGGGCTCACTGTTCCTCTGCCCAAGCTGTGTGTAGTACTGCAGCTGGATGTGAGGTGTTGGAAATATTTTCCATTATGATTATTTTAATAGTGAAAAACAGTTCCAGAGTTTTCCAGCATAAATATTTCCATGATGTTTTGCACCTGTACCTCAAATGATGCCAGTGTTGTTTCTTATCATTGCTGCTAATTTTGCCTGTCTTTTCTCTACTGGTATGATGCTGTTGCATATATTCACTGAAATGTGCATAAAGCAACAAACTGTCGCCGCCGCCACCGAAGTATATTGCATAATGATGTGTGGGGAACAACAAATATAAAATGTGCACAAAAAACTCCATAACATGCATTAGTGTTCTGGCATTTCAGTTGTTGACATTAGACATGAAGACATAGACATAAAATATCAGCACAACTATGAGCCACAAGGGCCCCTCTTGATTGCACTCTGTACACTCAACCAGTTGCCCACCAAATCTGTCAATCAGCCCTCCCTGTAATACTGAAAAGCAAGCCCTCTGTTCTTATAATGATTGTCTATGCTGTTTTTAAAGATGTTCAATGTGCTGCTACTGGCAATGGTTTCTGGCAGCTGGTTCCAGTGTTCTACTCCCCTGTTGGTGAAGGAAGTCTGTCTTAACCTTGTTCTGTTGTGGCTAGCTTTAATTTTGAATTTATGACCTCTAATTGCATCATTTCTGTTAAATTAAAACATTTCCCCAAGATATCCCCTCTCCAGACCATGAACAAATTTAAGGACCTCGATGAGATCTCCTCTTAGTCTTCTATATCTAAGTGAAAACATATTCAATTTCTTCAATCTTGCCTCATATGCCAGGTTGCTTATACCATTAACCATTTTTGTAGCCCTCTTTTGTACTCTCTCTAAAAGTAAACAATCTTTTTCATAGCTAGGAGACCAAGCTTGTATGCAGTATTCCAAATGTGGCCTCACATATGCACAGTAAGGCTTCCTGATGACTTCCTCACTTTTGTATAATACATTCCTATTGACTGCCCCAAGCATTCTCAGTGCCTTCTTCCTGGGTTCCTTGGTCTGTTCTGATGCCCTCAATTTTGTGTTTATAATAACACCTAATTCCTTCTCCTGTTTCCACACTTGATGGGTGGACCAGTCACTGATAGCACTGGTCCAAGAAGGGCCCTTGTGGCTCATAGTTGCACTAATCTTTTATGTCTTTATGTCTTTATGGTCCACCCATGAAGCGTGAGCCTTCATATGCTTCTTACCTACATGCATGATTTTGCACTTTTTGATCTTTTCAAGTCTTTTTGCGGTGAGATATCCTCATTTTGATCTGTTATTGCCCTAAGGACCTTCAAATCATCCGCAAATTTCAAAACCTTACTGCTTAGGCTACTTTCAATGTTATTTACAAATTTCATGAACAGTAGTGTCCCCAGTACTGACCCCTTGAGGACTCCACTGAGAACATTTTGCCATGATGACTTTGTGCCATTTAGCATCATTCTTTGTTGTCTATCTGAAAGCTACAACTCTATCCATTTTAAGATGCTTCCTGCAATACCATGGGCCTGAAGCTGTATCATTAACCAGTTATGGGGTACCTTGTCAAAGGCCTTACTAAATTCAAGATATGCGAACATCAACCTGACTTCCCTGATCAAATTGTTATGTGACAAAGTTAAAAAAGTCCAAGAGATTTGTGAGACACGATCGTCCTTTCCTAAACCCATGTTGAGTCTCTTGAATCAATTTGTTTCCTTCCAGATAACTAACTACTCTATCCTTGATAAATGATTCGAGTACCTTGCAGACCAGGGATGTGAAACTTCCTGGCCTATAGTTTTCAACTTTCCCTCTTTCTCCTTTCTTGAAAATCGGAACTACATTTGCCATTTTCCAATCTGTTGGAATTTCATTTTGTGAAACTGATCTACGAAATGTTATACTAAGCCAGTTCCTTTTCAGCTTCCCACAATACCCTAGCATAAATTTCATCAGGTCCTGCTGGCTTGTTTGGCTTTATTTTCCTGATATGATTGTAAACAGCATCACTATCAATGAAATCAACATCATTTATCAGATCACGTGTCACTGAACTATGGTGTACGGTCGGCAGGTTGGTCATATCTTCCAATGTAAACCCTGATTTAAACTGCTTGCTCAGCTCCTCAACCGTCTCACTATCCTCACCCAATGTAGTCCCATTTACATCCAGTGGACCAATTTTGCTAGACGCTTTACTGAGCTTGTAGAAACTAAGGAACTTTTTACTGTCCCCATTACAGTTTGTAGCTAAATCCAGTTCTTTTGCTCGCCTTGCTGCTCTGGTTTTTTGCTTCAGTGTCCCTAGCTTTTCGATACATCTTTATATTTACGGTATTTGAAGCTTCTTTAAACACTAAATGCAGCTTTCTTAGCATTAATTGCTTTTATCAAGTCTGGTGGAAGCCATGCTGGCTTTCCTACCCTTCCTTTGCGTCTTTGCTTTTGGGGCACATGTCTAATCTGAATTTCCTTCAAATAAGATTTGTACTTTTCCCACATTTCACAGGCATTTAAATTGGAGAATTCTTCTTCCCATCTGATGGCACTTAAAGTCGCTCTCATGCAGTCAAAGTCTGCTCTGTTGAAATTTGGAACCTTTACCAAATTATCTTTAATAATTTCCCCTACATGTGCCTTGAATCTAACTATGTTATGGCCACTTCTTCCCAGAGTTTCTCCTACAGTCAAGTCTTGAACCAAGTCACTTAAATCCGAAAATATAAGGTCCAAGAATGAGCCATGCCTGGTAGGTTCCGATCCGAACTGGTGTAGGAACAGGTCCTCTTCAAGGCATTTCCTAAACATTTTGCATGATGGGGGGCCAACACCAGCATTTTCATATCCAGATTAAGAATAAATCTGTTATTAAATAAGTCACCAAGAATAAGGCACTTCCTCCGAAAGTTTCTACTGATTTCCTCACATATCACCTTATCAAGCTCCAGTTGCTGAGAATGTGGCAGGGTTCTTGATTGGTAGAAAGCTCCTATATCTCAGTGTATTGCTGTTGCCTTTTCCCACAGTGACATCAAGCCAAATGGACTCCACAGACACATTTTTATCCACACCTGCTACTTTTTGAGAACTGTATAAACTATTCACATAGAGCATTACACCACTCCTTTCACTGCTTAACCCCTATTGCACGAAAACATATTTTATCCCTGGATCTCATAGTCCTGCAAGTTATCTCCAAAATACCCTTCACTGACCCATACCTCCGTAATGCAAACACAATTTGGTCTTCCTCAGCAATATAACACTTGAACTCATCAAATTTGGATCAGATACTGTGAGCATTAAACATCATTCACTTAACAAATGCTCCATAACCACCTTTGGCTTTTTCATGCTGAGGAATTATTTTATCAATAGCATGTTACTGTTTGGTACTGCTTGGTACTCTTGCAACTTGGGGTTTGGTGAGGAACAAAAGCAATTTTGGGGTGCCTTCCCCATACACAATGCATAAACCAGCCGAATATGTTGCACTCACCCATGGTGAGATATTTCAGTTGATCTGCTGTCTCCTCCCCTTCTTATGCTGTCTCCTCCCTCTTCCACTCCACTGCCTATAAGTGTCATGCATCTCCCTCAGTGTGTGGTAGTATGATGCCCTCTGTGTACCTCAGGGACAGTCCCTCAAGCTGGTTTGTGATAGTGTGCCTCATGGACAGTCCATCAGACTGGTTGGTTGGTTATTTGAGTTTTAAGGTGCATCAACCAGGTTTGGTCATTTAGTGCCCATCCCATCCATCGGACTGGTGTGTAATAGTATGGTACCCCATGTGTACCTCAGGGACTGTCCCTCAGGCTGGTGTGTGGTAGTGTGGTACCCCATATGTACCTCGGGATGGTCCACCAAGCTGGTTTATGGTAGGATGAAGCCCCCCCCCCCGTGCACCTCAGATACAGGTTGATGTGTTGTGATGTGATCTGTCATGGGATGTGACCTGTGTAGTGTGATGTGCTCTGTGGGCTGTGTCATGCATGGTTCATGAAATAAGGTGGAATATACCTCTTTCCGAACTTGATTCACATCCCTCCCAAAAAAGTATCGACATCGTGATTGGTCATGAAATTTTCATGTACAATTTGTAACTCAATTTTCCAGACTTATAGACCAGTTCCAGGACATTTCAGATTGAAGGTAGCTGCAAAGCTGGATGGCCTAATGGACGTGGTGTTTGGAGCCAGTTACAGAGTTTGAGTGCACCGGAAGGTATCCCCACTTTTGTTCCGGGTGCCATCAATCACTGTGTATTTTTGCGTGACAATAGGCGTGTGCTATCTGCATCGTCTATCATAGTATCTGCGTTTTTGTGACAGATTATTTGTAGTGTAAAAGGGCCTAGATTATCTTGTTGATAAGTAGCCTGCATGTATTCACCATTGTGATGCAGCAACATCTCTGAGCACAATCCCAGGTGAAAGGATTGTCTATAGTGTGGTTCGTTATACGATGTCAGCTGACGATAGGTATTTTGTATCATATCTCTAAAATAGCTATATACAAATTATGGATTCGAGGTGAAAAGGTGCACATATGAGTGTGCTATTGGATCAAAGTTGTGTTTGAGTAACTTATAAGTTCTGCTTAGAGATGTCGTTTTCATGGTTAATTTCAACATCCTACTGCGCACTTTTCGACATCTTACACCTAACGAAAAGCCATCATTTTCATGCTGGTGTGGTGTGATCTGTATTATGTAATGGGGCCTGTGTGTTGTAATGCAGCCTGTGTGGCGTGGTGTGACCTGTGTGGTGCAATAGAGCCTGTGTGTTGTAATGTGAATGGTGTGGTGTGATGTGACTTGTATTTTGTAATCTGGCCTGTGTGCTGTAATGTGACCTATATAACATGACCTGCATGTCGTGCAGAGCAAGTCCGGCGCGTCACGCGCCAGCAGACGCAAGCACGGCCGCCAACTTCCAGGACTTCCAGCAGTCCGTGGAGGACGCCTGGGATGATGGCGACGACGAGATTTGCATCATCTCCGGGAAAATACAGAAAGGTTCCTGCCTACGTCCTCGTGTGGTCTTCTTTTGCTCGTTTCGTGCTGCTATACTATATGACGTTGGCAGCTTCTACCGATCAAAAATAAATCCGTAGCAAAAGGTCTCCCAGACTTCAGGCTGCATGACCACTGCAGTCGATGCACCCCTAAGCCCCAGTGTCCTAGACTGTTTTTTTCCAGAGGTCGCTCTGTGGGACCGAATTGATGAATATATGATTCTGAAATGATTTATTATTGATGTATTCTGTAGTGCCATGCATATATTTCGATATTTGTCGAAACAGCACTTTACTAACAACAACGAACAGCAACAAAAACAACCCGCCTCACCAGACAACACCGGTTGCAGATGTGAAGATCTCTGAGAACCTGGCCCAGTCGACGGCTCTCAATGTGATCCGGTCTCATCGTTCCGGCGGTCGCGAGCTGCACGGAGCGCGCGACGTGGCCAGGTGGGTCCTCTCTCCCTTCCCCTTCTGTTGTGTCGGAGATGCGGACGGTCGGTGTCGTAGGGCCACGTTCTGGTGTATCTGTATCGACAGACAGAGTGTGTTTTGACGTATTGCCATTTCGTCATTTGGATTTGGTGAGATGAGTCGCTGGCGTCTATTACTACGGTTAACTGGTCTTCTAGGAGGTGCATACAGGCGCGGACCCAGGATTTTTCAATGGGGGGCGGGCCGGAAAGGGCACTTGGCCGGCTACAAAAGGGCACCTGACCGGCTCCAAAAGGACACTTTGCGGTCCGGGGCAAACTGGAAGGTTTGTTGACCGGCGGGGGGGGGGCGTGGAAAAAATTGGCCAAAAGGGCAGTTTTGGCACATAAGGCAGGTGATTTTTTGGCCAAATTTGGGACATTCCGGCCAAGAGGAGGGCACTTTTCGGTCAAAAGGGCACTTGGCCAAAAGGGCACTTTGGTCTCATGGCCCCCTCCGGTGCGCCTATGGGTGCATATCGTCTGGTTTCGTGTCTATGGGTAATGACACATTATAGTCCATTTTGGCTGCAGATGTCTCTTGCCCTTACATAAGTATAACAACTCGTCTGTTCAGCATTTAATGCTTCAGCATTTAAAGTCTTTTCCTAAAATTCGATTGGACTCGTTACACGCAGGTGTCCAGTATTCTGAACTGTTCCCAACTCTCCACCTGCAACCATCTCGGTGCCACGGTCGGCGGTATCGGAAGGGTTAAAAGCCACTGGCAGATCAGGAATGCAGTTGCACGAGAAGTAGCCCCACTCGACATGCACTAAGAAATGCCTGTCTGGCAGATAGTGTGAAAAAAATCGTTATACCTAGATGCCATTCCAAGGATTGCCATCTCGTTTATGCAGCTCATTTTTAAGTGTTGCCAAATTTTGCGATTTCATTTCTGTTCAATTTGGTTTGAAGCGGTTCACACAAATCATCATGTCCAGTGCTACTGAGATGTTAATGTAGCTGTGTGCCAAGTCATCCAACGTATTGTAACCTGTCTACACAATGACAAGTTATCTTCTAGTTGATGCACCACAAAGCCTTGATAACTAACTAACAAGATGTCTTCCTCCACTATTACTCCTTTCTGTCATATTTTCTGACTGATACCTCATCTGCGTACACAATCGCACCTTAGTGGTCACCCTATGTTTTATTTTTAAATCTAAGGATTGTGTCACATGGCCTCAAAATATATAGTGTTAAAATATGCATATATACTGTGAATGCCTTTATACTGTATATACCGTGTAATTACTGAAGACATTCTGTGTGCACAGTATATGCCTTCCTGCTATGAACTGTCTCCTCCCTTCTCCCATAACAGCCATACATGATATTCTTTAGAGGGCTGTTTCACTGGTCTAAAATTGAGTAATATGATTGTCAGCTCTCCTCGTTTGCAGATAACCTGTACGATGCAGATGCGCACACCACTGGCGCCATAAACATGTGTTGCCTGAACCAATTTCGCCCATATGCCGCCTTTCCTAATCTAGCAATATTTTGTGCAATGCCAAATTGATGGAAAGTGATGGAAATAATCTGTAAGCTGTGCGGTATTAGTCGCACACGACATTATATAAAGAAAACAATTCCATTGCAATTAAAACTCACCCGACTATCTCATCTATGACTGGCTCTGTGGGAAAAAGTATGTCGTTTCTTGTGTTACGTAGATATATATATATATATATATATATATATATATATATATATATATATATATATATATATATATATATAGGCTGGGCGAGCGGCGGTAGTTGTTGCCTCTGACGCGGCCCCGACACTGAGAGCCGGTCACGATGTGCAGTTCGCTGTCTGTGACGGCTAGACTGCGGTCGGCACATCTGGCGTGACGCTGGGCACAGTTGTGTACCGGGCTGTGCGTGTGCGATGTGGTGAACACTCACGTCGGCTCAACTGATAACCATGTGGCATCGAATCGGCCGTTGATCTGCTCTGCGGATAAGAAGGTCGGATTGCATCTGGCTCTGATTCTGAGATGAGACCGTCGGCGGGATGACTTAGTCGGAGCCAGAGTGCAGCCGCCTCGAGTCGTGCGCCGTGTCGGGCGTCGTCAAGCCTGAAGCTGCGGTGCCGTCTGTGGTGACGTGTACGGTGTGGCGGTGCATGTGCCGTGCAGTCTGCTGCTGCTCCCCACCCGCACCCCATCGGGAAACGGCGTGCTCCGACCGAACACGCCGTCACACAGCAGCCGGCGGTTGTTGTCCGCCCTGCCGCTGATCCCCGGCCGGGCATTGTGTCGCCTGTGTTCCGCCGCCAGCTGCTATGTCGATATTCTATGGCGACTGTATGCGCATTTTCAGCGAGACGTCGCCGCCGCTACCACCACCGCCACCACTGAAAACGGCGTCAATGTGCAAGACGACTGTGTCAGAGGCCGGCAAAACAGAGGCTATGATCCGACTGGCTGCACAGAGTAAGTCAACCGAGCGGCCCCACTCGGCTCGGTATTCTCAGTTGCGTGCGGTGATTTGAAGCAGTGCTTTCAAAGGACATTTTACATTTAGTTGACGTAGACATGCCATATCCATTTGAACGTATGGTACCGGATTTATTATTCTACTATGAAGTGAACCAGCAAACGAATCTACGTGAAATAGTAGGTAATTGTAGATAGCATCTGGTCGTTGATCGATCTAGTTTATCCATTGGTATCTAGTACGCTGTGCAAGAAAGAAGTGATCCATCTTCGTTGTCTCCCGCTTGAGGCCGTGTTGTAGTTTGTCAGCGTCATGTTTTCATGACAAAAATTATACATGCTCCGAAATATGTAATATTCCGAATGACAAAATCATCCATTTGCGTTCAGCAAGGGAATCTCTCTCTCTCTCTCTCTCTCTCTCTCTCTCTCTCTCTCTCTCTCTCTCTCTCTCTCTCTCTCTCTCTCTCTCTCTCTCTCTCTCTCTCTCTCTCTCTCTCTCTCTCTCTCTCTCTCTCTCTCTCTCTCTCTCTCTTCTCTCTCTCTCTCTCTCTCTCTCTCTCTCTCTCTCTCTATCTATATATATATATATATATATATATATATCTATATATATATATATATATATATATATATATATATATATATATATATATATATATATATATATATATATATATATATATATATATATATATATATATATATATATATATATATATATATATATATATATATATATATATATATATATATATATATATATATATATATATATATATATATATATATATATATATATATATATATATATATATATATATATATATATATATATATATATATATATATATATATATATATATATATATATATATATATATATATATATATATATATATATATATATATATATATATATATATATATATATATATATATATATATATATATATATATATATATATATATATATATATATATATATATATATATATATATATATATATATATATATATATATATATATATATATATATATATATATCTCTCTGTCTCTCTTCTCTCTCTCTCTCTGTCTCTCTTCTTTTTTCTTTTCTTCTCTCTGTCTCTCTCTCTCTGTCTCTCTCTCTGTCTCTCTCTCTGTCTCTCTCTCTCTCTCTCTCTCTCTCTCTCTCTCTCTCTCTCTCTCTCTCTCGCTCTCTCGCTCTCTCGCTCTCTCGCTCTCTCGCTCGTGTGTTGGTCATTGTCCCTAATGTTATTAGCGACTGTATGTGCTCTTTCCCCATGAGCTGAATTTTTATCTTTTGCTCCTCCCCATAACTCGTGGCTGAATACCCAGATTGGTCCATGAAACCAGATGAACGACTTTTCATAATGCTAGAAGACACAACGGTGTGTACTGCACAAGAAAATGCATAGGCAATGTATGATTGCTTGAAATCCTTACTTTTAGGTCCTGTATATCAGTATTTGAAAAACTGGCGTTTATTGGTGCCATGCATACCAGTACATTTTGTACTCCAGAATTGTGCCTAGGCTAAATGAAATATTTTGTACTCCAGAACAGAAAAGGAAGAACAATATTGTTTGGTTGAATGCTACCACTCAAAGTCCATACCTGAAAACAACTAGCAGTTTCACCAGTCCCTAAGCGCCGACCTGTGAACGACCACAATACAATGTACAATACAAAGGCGGTCAAACGATACCTTTTTTGTAAGCACACTGTCAGTGTTGCGCTAGAAATGTCTGCACAAATGGCGGCACATGTGACGTCATGTGAGAAGACGCTGTATTTATGGTCGATTTGTGCCAATATAGTCAATAATTAATTCAATATTTTTTTCAAGATGTATTCAATATTGATTCACTATTTATCAATTTTGATTCACTATTTATCAATATTTTTTCTTATATCTTACGTGATTATATTAATCAATATTTATTCAAAATTTATTTGTAGATATTTGTGCTGGAGTGCTCGCTACGAAGTATCAGAAATCTCAAAGTGGCTGAAAGCAGAAATATTACATTTCCTCAAAGTGGCTTCGGAGCAAGCAAGTTCTCCGAGGCGTTGACACGAAGAAACCAACGCCATTTGTGAACTTATCAATGGCTGTGAAATATTTTCGGGGAAATGTATGCGAAGATAAATCATGCGCCTTCAAATATAACAAAGGTTAATTGTCGGCAAGTGCATAGCTTTTTTGTACTCCAGCTCAAAATTGTGTACTCCACTAACGATAAAATATATGGAAATCCTACACTGCTGTATATCCTATGGTCGACGCGCCCATGAATCCCAATGGCTATCTAGGCGTGTGTCTCAGGCCAGCATGGGGATGGGAAGAATATTCTTCTTTTTTTGTCGGAAGTATTCTAAGCATCTATGCACATGCATATCTGCACTTAGATCTATATGATCCGATATCGTTATGTGGTTGGATCTGGCGCCGCTGCTCACTGCTGTGGTGAAGACTCCGAGGATTTGAAAATCAACTGTGTGAGCAAATCAAAACAATCCACCCAACCACTGCACTAATGGTCTGAAGTATGCAGTATCTGAGCTTTAATGCGGTCTTTTTCCCAATTCATATTCCAACTTTAAGTAATAGCACTCCACTTTTAATGTCCGGATTTCAAACAATCCCAATTTAGTAGAAGGTGACACAGTAGCCGTGACCAACATTTGTTTTTGTGCAATGCTTCTTTACAAATGGGCATTACCTACACGATGTGCTTATGTTCGTTTCTGTCGTGTTGCACATGTCATTTCAGGTCTGCATGCCACAGTTGATTATGCTGATGACCAGACAGTGTTCTCATTCTTGTTTGCTTCTCATTTGGGACTGTACCGGCGTTATCCCCGTGAGTTGAGTCTCCCTTGGCCGCCATGAATGTCATACTGCTGGAGCTATGTAAAGAGTTTAAAATTTAGCCCTATCATGTATTGCCGCATGGCTTTGGTGATAAGTAATACGTGCACACACACCTCGCAAATACGCACTATCTCAATGTGGTGGTATCTCGTAGTGTGTGGTGTGCCGCTCAACCGTGTGTCGTGGTGTGTGGTGTGTCGCTCAACCGTAAGTGTATCGTGGTGTGTGGCGTTTCGTTCAACCGTAAGTGTGGCGTGTCGTTCAACCGTAAGTGTGTCGTGGTGTGGTGTGTCGTTCAACCGTAAGTGTGTCGTGGTGTGTAGCGTGCTACTCAACCGAAGTGTGTCGTGGTGTGTGGCGTGCCACTCAACCATAAGTATGTCGTGGTGTGTGGTGTGTCGTTCAACCGTAAGTGTGTCGTAGTGTGTGGCATGCCACTCAACCGTAGGTGTGTCGTGGTGTGTGATTTGTCGCTCAACCATAAGTGTGTCGTGGTGTGTGGCGTGCCACTCAACCGTAAGTGTGTCGTTGTGTGTAGCGTGCTACTCAACCGAAGTGTGTCGTGGTGTGTGGCGTGCCACTCAACAGTAAGTGTGTCGTGGTGTGTGGTGTGTCGCTCAACCGTAAGTGGGTCGTGGTGTGTGGCGTGCCACTCAACAGTAAGCGTGTCGTGGTGTGTGGTGTGTCGCTCAACCGTAAGTGGGTCGTGGTGTGTGGCGTGCCACTCAACAGTAAGCGTGTCGTGGTGTGTGATTTGTCGCCCAACCATAAGTGTGTCGTGGTGTGTGGTGTGCCACTCAACCGTAAGTGTGTCGTGGTGTGTGGTGTGTTGTTCAACCGTAAGTGTGTCGTGGTGTGCGGCATGCCACTCAACCATAAGTGTGTCGTGGTGTGTGGCGTGCAACTCAACCGTAAGTGTGTCGTGGTGTGTGGTGTATGGTGTGTGGTGTGTCGTTCAACCGTAAGTGTGTCGTGGTGTGTAGTGTGTCGCTCAACCGTAAGTGTGTCGTGGTGTGTGGAGTGTCGTTCAACCGTAAGTGTGTCGTGGTGTGTGGCGTGTCGTTCAACCGTAAGTGTGTCGTGGTGTGTGGCGTGCCACTCAACAGTAAGTGTGTTGTGGTGTGTGGCGTGCCACTCAACTGTAAGTGTGTCATGGTGTGTCGCTCAACCGTAAGTGTGTCGTGGCGTGTCGCTCAACCGTAAGTGTGTCGTGGTGTGTGGCGTGCCACTCAACAGTTAATGTGTCGTGGCGTGTGATGTGTCGCTCAACCATAAGTGTGTCGTGGTGTGTGGTGTGCCACTCAACCATAAGTTTGTCGTGGTGTGTGGCGTGCCACTCAACCGTAAGTGTGTCGTGGTGTGTGGTGTGCCACTCAACCGTAAGTGTGTCGTGGTGTGTGGCGTGTCGCTCAACCGTAAGTGTGTCGTGGTGTGTGGTGTGTGGTGTGTTGTTCAACCGTAAGTGTGTCGTGGTGTGTGGCGTGCCACTCAATCGTAAGTGTGTCGTTCAACCGTAAGTGTGTCCTGGTGTGTGGCGTGCCACTCAACAGTAAGTGTGTCGTGGTGTGTAGCGTGCCACTCAACCGTAAGTGTGTCGTGGTGTGTGGTGTGTCGCTCAACCGTAAGTGTGTCGTGGTGTGTGGTGTGTGGTGTGTTGTTCAACCGTAAGTGTGTCGTGGTGTGTGGCGTGCCACTCAACCGTAAGTGTGTCGTGGTGTGTGGTGTGTTGTTCAACCGTAAGTGTGTCGTGGTGTGTGGCGTGCCACTCAACCATAAGTGTGTCGTGGTGTGTGGCCTGCCACTCAACCGTAAGTGTGTCGTGGTGTGTGGTGTGTTGTTCAACCGTAAGTGTGTCGTGGTGTGTGGCGTGCCACTCAACCATAAGTGTGTCGTGGTGTGCGGCATGCCACTCAACCATAAGTGTGTCGTGGTGTGTGGCGTGCCACTCAACCGTAAGTGTGTCGTGTTGTGTGGCGTGCCACTCAACCGTAAGTGTGTCGTGTTGTGTGGCGTGCCACTCAACCATAAGTGTGTTGTGGTGTGTGGCGTGCCACTCAACCGTAAGTGTGTCGTGTTGTGTGGCGTGCCACTCAACCATAAGTGTGTCGTGGTGTGTGGCGTGCCACTCAACCGTAAGTGTGTCGTGTTGTGTGGCGTGCCACTCAACCGTAAGTGTGTCGTGGTGTATGGTGTGTTGTTCAACCGTAAGTGTGTCGTGGTGTGTGGCGTGCCACTCAACCATAAGTGTGTCGTGGTGTGCGGCATGCCACTCAACCATAAGTGTGTCGTGGTGTGTGGCGTGCCACTCAACCGTAAGTGTGTCGTGTTGTGTGGCGTGCCACTCAACCGTAAGTGTGTCGTGTTGTGTGGCGTGCCACTCAACCATAAGTGTGTTGTGGTGTGTGGCGTGCCACTCAACCGTAAGTGTGTCGTGGTGTGTGGTGTGTCGATCAACCGTAAGTGTATCGTGGTGTGTTTCGTGGTGTGTGGCGTGCCACTCAACAGTAAGTGTGTCGTGGTGTATGGTGTATCGTTCAACCGTAAGTGTGTCGTGGTGTGTGGTGTGCCGTTCAACCGTAAGTGTGTCGTGTTGTGTGGCGTGCCACTCAACCATAAGTGTGTCGTGGTGTGTGGCGTGCCACTCAACCGTAAATGTGTCGTGGTGTGTGGTGTGTCGATCAACCGTAAGTGTATCGTGGTGTGTTTCGTGGTGTGTGGCGTGCCACTCAACAGTAAGTGTGTCGTGGTGTATGGTGTATCGTTCAACTGTAAGTGTGTCGTGGTGTGTGGTGTGCCGTTCAACCGTAAGTGTGTCGTGGTGTGTGGTGTGCCACTCAACACTAAGTGTGTCGTGGTGCGTGGCGTGCCACTCAACAGTAAGTGTGTCGTGGTGTGGTGTGTGGCGTGCCACTCAACATTAAGCGTGTCGTGTGGCGTGTGGCGTGCCGTTCAACCATGAGTATCTCGTAATGTGTAGCGTGTCGCTCAACCATAAGTGTGTCTATGGTTGTCATGACTGGAGCCAGGCAGTGAGTCTGGTCGAGTGCAGTGACTGACTGGACTGTCACAGAGCCGACGGCCGGGGACAGCCAGCCGGCGAGTTTGATGAACCCCTCCAGCTGCCCGCGCATGCCCGGCCACCCACAGCCGCTGCGGCCGAGGCCCGTGCTGCGCCAGCCGCCCGTCAGATACCTGCAGGACAAGGCCAACCAAGGTACGACACCACCACCGCCGTCCCCCCCCCCGACGAGGCATCTCCTTTACGTGGTGGTGGGGATTGCGTGCCTCGAGGATCCGGCGGCCAAACCATTAGGCGACCGGGGAGAGGTCAGACCAAGAATGCCTCACTCGTCCTTCCATCCGTACGTTCCCGTTCCAATCTCAATATCATCCCAGCATCCATGTCCTTCATCTGGCCCTGCAACACCAACTATCCCTACTATGAGCAGGCAGGGTAACTTCCCCGGTCCTGCCCACCAGCTCAGTTTTATCGGGGTAGCCGCGTCCCCTCGGCCCGCCCCCGGGGTTGACGGAGTCCTGGAGGTTGAGGTCTCCCGTCGCACGGTGCTAGTTGTGACGGGGGACCAACACATCTCTTTGGTCCCGATATCCCGGAGGGGCGGGCTGGCCTGTAGGGCCCCGTACGGTTCAAGTGGCTGGTCGCCTCGGGCCGGGGACCTGGGTTTCGTCCTAGTGTCTGCCGGCCCGGCCGGCTGGGGTCAAGGGGTGGGCGGCGAGAGACTCACCACCCCGATCCCAGTCGGGGTGGTGAGTCTCTCTCTCCCCGCCGGATGACGGCGTCGCCTGCTCCGTATGACTCTGCGGGCGTCTGATGTCCTCCCGCTTCAGGGACACAGGCTTCCCCCCAGTAGGGCCCCAATGTGGTGGGACGTCCGCGGGGCAGAAATAATAAACATCATATGGCATTTCCAAAAACCAAAAACTCCCCTGGTCCTTCAAGCAGGGACCAGACCATTGACCCAACACCTGCAGAGCCATACCGCCCTGCACGCCTCTCTTCACGTCCCGTTCTGACTGTCACTGCCTCCCATAGTGGGAACGTAGCTCGGACTTATAATGTGCCATCGCCGCGAATACTAATACTGAAGTGGAGTGATCCTGGAAGGAGTTTATCTGCTCTTTCGCCCTTTGAGCGAAAGCGTGGATGCGACAAGTTTGGAGACGTCGCCAGGTGCGAAAAGCTACGAGATGGAGGAATCGAGGCAGAATTTCGGAGCGTTGAGGACGCCAAGAGAACCCTCGAGGCAACGAATTTATTTATTGTATGGGAGAACAGGGCAGGATGAGGGATGTTAGTATACCCATTTGTGTTGAGCCTCATAGGACAAAAAACCAGTCAAAAGGTGTGATACATTGTTTTGATTTAAGAGACGTTTCTGATTCTGAAATTGTCGATGGTCCGGCGGAGTTTGGTGTCGTCAAAGCGCGTAGGATTAAGGTAAGAAGAGGAGGCGATCTACAAGCGACGAACAACATTGTCTTGACTTTTAATTCTACTGACCTCCCTTCAACAATAAACGTAGGCTACGTCAATGTGAAGGTACGCGTTTTTCCCCCCAATCCCATGCGTTGTTTCCGTTGCCAAAGATACGGCCACACTACACAGTACTGTCGAGGTCGCCCGGCCTGTAGTAGGTGTGGCACGTCCGAGCACAGCAGCGACAAATGTGAGGCTGAGAGCGTGTGGTGTGTTAATTGTGGCCAGGGACAGGTGCCCCACACTTCCTTTGACAAAGGCTGTCCAGTGAACGTGAAGGAAAGGGAGATATTAGCACTGAAGTGCACTAGGAACATATCTTATCTAAGGAAAATATACGCGGATACCCACACCAACGTGTCATACGCCAGTAAAGTAAGAACCACACGACCGGCCACCACACACCGAGAGCCTGCCAATGCCTCGCAATTTATATCCAAACTTAGTCAGCTACTACGATCTTTCGGACTCGCCCCTTGTCAGAACGAGATGCGAATTCTCGTATTGAACCCATTTCTACCACTTCCCCTTCTAAATTGCCTCCACTTCCTGTCGACTTTCTGAGAAGTTCAAACTCTGCACCGACCTTGCCAGCTGCCAACACCGACAGATCGCTGCCAATTCCAGACGAAAACCTGCAGAGGCAGGAATCCGATAGACGCGCCCGCGACGCAAAGCGAGCTCGTCTTGCTGAAATGGAGAGAACACGTGCAGCAGCCCGCCAAGGAACAGACAAGCCTGCTCCTCCGAGACCAGTCACTCCTTCGCCGCGAAGGCGCATGGAGAGTCCGCCAAAATCTTCAGCTGTTGGAGTAGCCCCCAAAAATGCGCCCTCCGCCCCGGGCGGGTGCTCCCCAGACTTCTTCCTCGCCCCGCCGACGAGTGGAAGCCCTGTCCCGCCCGCCGGCCCCGAGGGGGAACCCATCCAGTGTGGATCCCCCACCACCGGCGTCTCTGTCAGATTTCTCCCAGGCGCCGTCGCCACGAGTAGACGCGTGTGTTGAGAGGCGCACGTTGCCCTGGGAGGGGTCGCCCTCGGAGGGTGGTTCGCAGAGGTCGCGGCCGCGGACATCCTCGCTGGGGATGGATTCAGGAGGGTACGTTCGGGCTCCAAAGGCTCGAGAAGACAGCCAATTTTAGCGGAGCACTCGAGTGAAGTCTAGGCGGCGAATTTTCCCTTTTTAAACTGTTTTACTACCCTTAACTAGCATGTTAAGGCCTCTCATTTTACAATGGAACTGCAGAGGGGTTCGAACATACATGACCGATCTCCAGACAATTTTAAATCAGCACTGTCCGATGGTTGTATGTCTCCAAGGTACAAAGTTACCACCAAACTCTTCTCTAAAACCAAGAAATTATTATGTTCTTGCAACAACAAAAAACAAGGCGTCTGAGACCATTGCGCACGGGGGCGTACTCTTAGCCGTACATCATAGCGTTTCTTATCAGGAGGTAACACTGGATACCCATCTCCAAGCAGTCGCTGCCACCATCGAATTCCTTCGTCATGCTATTACAATTTGTTCTGTGTATCTTCCTCCTGGGAATTCGTTGCCGTCCATAGAGCTAAGTCGCCTGATGCTCCAACTGGCCCAGCCTGTCTTGCTCCTCGGCGACTTCAACGCTCATCACGTCATATAGGGATGTGACTCTGTAAACTCTCGCGGTCGAGCTGTGGACAGTTTAATTCTGGACGAAACCCTTTGCCTTTTGAACACGGGTGCAGCCACCCACTTCGCTCTTCCTTCTGGTTTTAAATCTGCGATCGACCTAAGCCTTGTAAGCCCGTCTCTGGCACAATATATGACCTGGTCTGTGTCCGACGACCCACTTGGTAGCGACCATTTTCCTATTTTTATTAAATATAGTGACAGCGTGAGGCTTGGCTTCAGACCTCAACGGTGAAACATAAAGAAAGCGGATTGGAGAAAATTCGAGGAAAATGTGGAAGCATGTTTGCCACGTAATGCTGATGGCTATGGTCTCTCGGTGGAGCAGTTTACATCGATACTCAATTCAGTCCGCCGATTCTGCTATTCCACGAACATCTGGTGCTCCATGGCGCTCTCCGGTTCCGTGGTGGTCGGCAGAATGCGTGACGCTATACGCGCACGTAAGCGAACATTTATAATATTTGACAGAAACAGCGACCAGGCGAATTTAATTGCATTTCAAAAGGCGAGAGCCTTAGCACGTCGTATTGTACGAGAAGCTAAGCGAAGGTCGTGGAAAGAATATGTCTTCTATTAATCGTTTTACCCCAACGACCCAAGTTTGGTCCCGTATCAAACGCATTAATGGCCGGTATGATGCGGTCCGCCTTCCCGTACTACGTGTGGGTGGAGTGGACGTGACCCGCCCTGTTGAGGTGGCTGAGGAAATAGCCCGGGCTCTGTCAGCCCATAGCGGAGACGGAAATTGTCATCCATGATATCTCTGCAAAAAAGACTAAATCAGAAGCCAAGCCAATTGATTTTTCCACGCCTGATAATCTATGCTATAATGAACCATTTAGTATTCATGAGCTGCGTTCCGCGATCGGATGTCTAAAGAGTGTGGCAGAAGGCGCTGATGGAATTAATAATGACATGTTAAAACACCTACCTTTGCGAGTGCTTGACACACTTTTGATGTTAAACAAAGTATGGGAGGAGGGCTGCTTTCCGACTTCTTGGCGGGAAGCCATAGTGGCCCCTGTCCTGAAACCAGGAAAGAGTGCTCTAGACCCACTGCACTATCGGCCAATTTCCCTGACCTCGTGTCTTTGGAAGCTCCTGGAGAAGATGGTCAATGTGCGACTCACCTGGTTCTTGGAAACAAGGTTTTTTTTTCTTCTAACGAAGTGTGGTTTTATAAAGCATCGTTGCACAACGGATCATCTTTTAGCACTTAATACCGTCATCCAAGTTGCTTGTAAACGCCGAAAACATGTGGGAACGATCTTCTTCGACATAGAGGGGGCCTATGATGCAACATGGCGACATGGAGTCTTGCTAAAAGCATGGAAGTGTGGAATCCGAGGGAACTTGGAAGTTTTTCTACAATAATTTCTCAAGGATCGCTTCTTCCGTGTCCTGGTGGGACATGAGCTTTCCCATTGCTTCCACCAAGTCAATGGAATTCCACAGGGAAGTGTTCTGAGTGTGGCCTTGTTTGCTGTTTTCATAAATGATATCGAGGATGCACTGCCGCGTGGCATAGGACGATCGTTGTTCGTTGACGACTTTGCCATATGGTTTTCTGGCTCCAGCACATCATCGCTAACACGACAGTTACAGCTTGCAGTGAACCACCTCGAAAGATGGGGCATTGCGAATGGACTCCGCTTCTCCACAGACGAAACTGTTGCAATGCATTTCTGTCGTAGGAGGTGTTCTCAAGAACTGAATACGAAGTTGTATGGCTCGTGCATTCCTGTTCGCCCAACAGCGAAGTTCCTCGGGGTGCAATTCGATGCCGTTTGACTTACAAACAACATTTTAAAGCACTGAGAGAAAGGTGTTTTAAGTCACTAAACGTAATGAAGTGCATATCACCAACCTCGTATGGTCCGGATCGTAAAACACTAATGATGTTGTACAGGTCCTTGATTCGGTCCAAGCTCGACTACGCATGCTATGTGTATGACAGCGCATGCGCTACCAATAAGCGTGTCCTTGACACTGTACACCATGGTGCAATACGTATCATTACTGGAGAATTTCGAACCTCACCAATTGTCAGCCTGCTGGCGGAAGCCAACGAGCCACCACTGGCGTTGAGAAGGGAAATGCTTGGCATGCGTTACGCCTGCCGGTTGCGTCAGTTTCCCACCCACCCCACGTATCCAGCGGTGTTCTCGCGTCACACGTTGACAATCTTCCGCAGTGGGCAACGTAGGACAGTCTTGTCTTTCTGTATACGTATTCGGAAGCTCCTCCAGGAGAGCAGAACGAGAGTGCGTAGAGTGATGTGCGTGCAACATTTATCGATACCCCCGTGGAATCTGGTGTCTCCTGCAGTTGATCTGACACTCGCAGCGATGCGTAAGGGCGATGTTCCAACTGAGCTGTTTCGCATGAAAACTTTGGAGCATTTGGAAACGTGTGAAAGCTGGACACGCATTTTTAGAGATGGATCGAAGGGCGACAGCGGAGTTGGATCTGCGTTTGTGTGCAATTCTCTGTCAGGTGCTTTACTCTACCTACGTCTGCCTCTGTGTACAGTTCGGAGCTCGTTGAAATACTCAAAGCGCTTTCCTTCGTCGAGATTTCGCAGGATGTTCAATATGTAATTATATCCGATTCTCTAAGCAACCTTTTGGCACTCACTGGTTTTTACCCAACTGACCCATTACTTGTTGATATTCTGACTTGTCTGGCTGCTATACATCGGCTTGGGAAGACTGTGCGGTTGTGTTGGATACCCGGCCATGTGGGAATATCGGGAAACGAACGTGCCGATTCCGCAGCGAAATGGAATGCCCGAAGACCACAGACACGTGCTTTTCCACTTCCGGCCAGGGATCTTCTTCCCGGAATATCCTCATTTATGAACACCAAGTGGCAGAGTAGCTCGAGCGTGCAGACAAGCAATAAGTTACACGAGATCAAACCACACCTTGGAGAATGGCCATCGTGATACCGCAGATCCAGAAGTGACGAAGTGACGTTGTGCAGACTGCGCCTCGGCCACACACATGCTACACACCAGTACCTCATCTGCGGTGACGGGAGACCTCAGTGTCCCCGCTGTTCGGGAAACCTGACCGTGCGTCATGTGCTTTTCTCGTGCGAGCAGTTCTCAACAGAGCGAGAGTTGCTCTATGAAAATCATACACGGCTCAACACATATCGTGATGTGCTAGCTGATGACTCGGACATTGTTCATTCTGGTAGCATATTCCGTTTTCTGAAAGCGATCGGTTTTCAAGCCATCTACACACACCCGTAACACCTACCTGCTTAACTAACTGATGCTCAACTGGAAGTTATGGGCGCTAAATGATCACGTTTTGGTCGAAGCGCCCTTAAACTCAAATAACTAACCACCGCCGCCGTCTGCACCATCGACTGGCGCTCACAGACGTGGTGTCAACCCTCTGCAGGCTGTGGTATTGGCCAGCATCCTCCCACAGACCGTAGTAATGATCGATGTCCTCCCACTATATGCTGTCGAGTCCTATCCTCTCATACTGCTTTATTTCGTACTCCCCCTGGTTTGTCCTTCACCACGAATTGTCGCATCCCCTGGAATCCATGAGCTACAGTAACGCCCAGTGTCCCCTGCAGAACATAGCGAAGCTCACTATACTCTCCAGTTAACTATGATATCGACCAGTATGCTTCCACCAGATTATGGTAGCATGTAGTGCTCATGGCAATGGCCTTTCTTCTGGGCGCTACATGACCAATGTATTCGATGCGCCTAAAGCCATAATAACTAACTAACAATGGCTTTTCTTCCTGCAGGACATTTCAATGCCCTCTCTTCCTGTAGCTCATGTTGATGTTCAGTGTCTTTCCTTTGGCAGCTTATGGTTGTGCTCAGTGTTCCGACGCCTGACGGACCGTTAACCTTATCTTCCCTTGAATTTGATATCCAATGCTTGGACGTGGCATGTAAGTCAAAACGACATCAAGCATTCCTGGGAACTCATCGCAGGAGTCCTTCATAATTTCGTCACTGCAGTGTTAATGACGATGTTGCCAGTAAGCCAATGGTCCAACATTGATGTCGGTGGTCTGATAACGTTAGTGACTTCAATAGTATGACAGTATCGGTGACGTCAGTGACGTGGCAGTGCCGATTGTGCCAGTTACCTCACATTTGATGTCGGTGACCTGCCAGTACCAGTAACATCAATGGTCTGACAGTATTGGTAACGCCAATTACGCCGGTGTGGCAGTGCCAATGATGCCGGTGATATGACACCACCGGTGACGCCGGTGATCTGACAATGTCAGTGGTGATAGTGACCTGACATTGACGTCCGTGACCTGACAGAGCCGGTGACGCCGGTGGTCTGACAATGTCATTGGTGATAGTGACCTGACATTGACGTCCGTGACCTGACAGGGCCGGTGATGCCGATGACCCGACGGTGCCAGTGACGCCGGTGGTATGGCAGTGTCAATCATGCCAGTGGGATCACATTGATGTCGTTGACCTGACGGTGCTACTGACGCCGGCGACCTAACAATGTCAATGATGCTAGTGACGTGGCCGTCCAGGTCTGGACCGGGAGGCGGCGCGTCTGGAGAAGGTTCGCGCCGCCATCGACGGTGGCGCCGCCACGCTTGACCAGCTGCGCGCGCTTTGCTGGCGCGGCGTGCCGTCGTCAGTGCGGGCCGTGGCGTGGCGCCTACTCTCCGGCTACCTGCCGCTGCCTCTGGAGCGCCGTCAGCCCACCCTGCAGAGGAAGCGTGACGAGTACTGGAGCTTCGTGCAGCAGTACTACGACACCAGGCACGACGACCTGTACCAGGACACATACCGACAGGTGCGCCATCGGTGTCGCAATCTCCGGCACTCTGTGTGGGGGAGGGTTGATGCACATTTCCTGGACACTCAGTGTGTGTCACGCCGGTGACCCGATATCCAAAATATGAAAACCCAGTGTCGCGATTTCAGGCACTGCAACTTCCGTGCGCCGGTTGCCAACAGTTTTTTTTATTATTATAAAGCCTGTACCTGGGTCTCCGACGGTGTATAGTGTCAGTGTTCTGGTTTCGAATAGTGTATGATGCCTGTGTCCTGACTACGACAATGTATGGGTCCGTTTCCCCGATCTCCGGCAGGATCACGCCTGGTCTTCCGACAGTGTATGATGTTCGTGTCCCAATTCCTGACAGTATATAGCGCACGTCCCCTACTCCCTGAGAGTATATGACACCCATGTCCCGATCTCCGACAGTGTATTACGCCCGTGTCCCGATCTCCGACAGTGTGTGGCGCTAATGTCCGAGTATCTGTGTCAGTGTATAACGTCCGTGCCCCGGTCTCCGACAGTGTGCGACGATAATGTCCGGGTCTCTGTGTCAGTGTATACCGTCCGTGTCCCGGTCTCCAGTAGTGTGTGACGCTAATGTCTGGGTCTATGTGTCAGTGTATAACGTCCGTGTCCCGGTCTCCGACAGTGTGTGATGCTAATGCCCGGATCTCTGTGTCGGCATATAACGTCCGTGTCCCGGTCTCCGACAGATCCACATCGATATTCCGCGGATGTCGCCATTGATCCCGCTGTTCCAGCAGCAGTGCGTTCAGGAGATGTTTGAGCGCGTGCTGTACATCTGGGCCATTCGGCACCCAGCTTCTGGTTACGTGCAGGGCGTCAACGACTTGGTGACTCCCTACTTTATTGTCTTTCTGCAGGAGGTATTGCCGCCAGGTGGGTGGAGATTGATTTCCTCGGTGTAATGGGTGGTGAAGCTTGTTGCCGTAGTTTGTAGCCCTATCGACTGGTTCCGCTGTTCGGCCGTGCCAAATGCATTGAAATGTTATATGCTGTCTGAGCACGACGGATGGGTTATTTGTGGCGTAAATATGACGATGAATGAACCGCTGCTTGCACAGAGGCGTGAAATGGTGGGCATGCGATATGCGTGTAGGCTGCGGCAGTTTCCCATGTACCCCACTTACGACGCAGTTTTCTCCCGCCGAATTTTGGCACTGTTGTTCCATGGTCAGAATCGGAGGACATTATCTTTCTGTATGCGATGCATATCCTTGAACGGGAGTGCGCCGAGTAATGCGAGCACACATAATACCGATGCCACCCTGATGCCTCATCTCACCTCAAATTGACGTATCATTGTCAGTCATGCACAAAGGAAACATTCTGTCGGAGTTGTGTCGGTCGAGAACGGTTAAGCACCTCCATTCCTACCGAGCACATATAAGGATTTTTACTGATGGCTCCAAGAGTACCACGGGAGCAGGGTGTGCCTTTGTGTGTGGTACTACTGTACGTTCGTTTAGCTTGCCCTTGTATGTCTCGGTTTATAGCTGTGAATTCATTGTAATCGTGAAGGCACTGTCATTTATACAGTTTTTTTTTCAGGACGCTCTATATGTAATTACCTCTGACTCCTTAGCAGCCTTTTAGCGCTGACTGCTTTTTGTCCCTCAGACCCGCACCACTGACCCGCAATTGACATTCTCATATGAATTACTACGTTGGAACGAGGTGGAAAAGCCGTCCGCTTGTGCTGGATCTTAAGCCACATCGGGGTATGGGGCAACGAGCGCGCGGAGTCAGCGGCGAAGTGGGCAGCACGGAATCCCTGCTCTCGCAGGGAGTCGAATCCACTTCCTGCTAGGGTCATTTCTCCAGGATTATAACTTCCATACTCGCTAAGTGGCAAGGGGCAAGGTATAGAGAAGGCAATAATAAGCTGCATGCAATGAAGCCACATCTAGGACCCTGGACGCCATGCCTACGTAGGTCCAGGCAAGAGGAGATCACACTGCAGGGTACGCATCGGGCACATCTACGGTACACATCACTATCTGCTGTGTGGGGAAGAAAGACCACGGCGCCCCAGCTGTATGGAAGCGCTGGCTGTACGCCACCTACTACTCACGTGCCAGCACTACACTAGAGCGACAATTGTTTTATGGAAGAAACGCGGACCGTTTGACATATGAAGACATTCTCATCTTGTTTTCATTCTCGTATTTTCCTAGGTGTAGGAGTCGCTCAGTCAACGAAGCAAACTACTGCAAATTTACTTGTTGCCATGAACTAAGGATTATTTTTCCTCTTTTATGTCTTGAATGTTTGTAATGGTCCATGTTTGTAAGAAGAACGTATACATGTACTTGTAATGCCTTGCCAAATTCTGGTGGACATGTGCATTCTCAGACACTTGAAGTTAAGTTCAGCCGGTGATGAAGTAAGGTGGAATAATTTGCATAGTGTTAGATCAGCTGGTCTTGGAGTATATTGTATTTCTTTTTAATGCTTATTCAAGTCCGGCATCAACACTAAAACACCGGTATTTGACGAGTCCTACAATGCACCAGAAGTTAACATATCACCATCCATGCAATGTTTATTTCTGTTAAGCTGATGAGGCCCATCATCAGCTGGCTGATATATGATCAGTGCAGTCGCAGCAGTATATTTATTCACAGGACGTCCGCCTAGTATGATTGGTTATCACGTACATGTACAATAGCTGCTACTATTGATGTGGTCAGTGTGCGTGCATGCGAAACATGAGTAGCGATGGTTGCCATGACCACCGCATGATGGTCAGTTACTGCTCAATGAACTGGTAGTCACCACGGCTATCGTGTCATGGATGGTGTGATCGGAATGTGAGTGGCCTTCATGACGATCGTGTCCTACCTAAGTTGTGGTATAATTGTTGTGATGGCCGTGGCGTGGTTGGTGTTTTGTGACCAATTTCCACGACGACCGTACCGTAGCCGGTGACTCGCCGGTGTCGGTGATCGCCATGACAACCTTGTTGGGTTGGGTGTCTGGCTGGCCGTTTCCGTGACGACTATGGCGTGACTAGGCCTCGTCCGAGACGTCAGTGATCGCCATGACGACGGTACCGTGACCGCAGACGCCGACATCGACAACCACGATGTGTCAGGCCTGCCGATGTCGCAGCTTCGCGTCATCGAGGCAGACTCGTTCTGGTCCATGTCGCTGCTGTTGGACGGCATCCAGGACAACTATACGTTCGCCCAGCCGGGTATCCAGACCAAGGTCACGCAGCTCAAGGAGCTGATGCAGCGGATAGATGGTGAGTGTGACGGCAGGTGTGGCACTGTCTGGGGCACCCGGCCGCCGTTGTGTGGTGTCAGTCATAGACGGTGAGTGTGACGGCAGGTGTGGCACTGTCTGTGGGGCACCTGGCCGCCGTTGTGTGGTTTCAGTCATAGACGGTGAGTGTGACGGCAGGTGTGGCACCGTCTGGGGCACCCGGCCGCCGTTGTGTGGTGTCGGTCATAGACGGTGAGTGTGACGGCAGGTGTGGCACTGTCTGGGGCACCCGGCCACCGTTATGTGGTGTCCGTCATAGACGTTGCAGGGTATGAACGATTGGGATCTTTCTGACATGACGTGTGCCTCCCGCGCTTGGGGTTTCGAGGGTTGCTGTTTATTGAAACGGTTTGAATGGAATTGAAATATAGCATGCAATAATATATATATATATATATATATATATATATATATATATATATATATATATATATATATATATATTACATGCTATATTTCAATTCCATTCCAACCGTTTCAATGAACAGCAATTACTGCTGAAACGCCAACATAAACTCAAGATACATGTATAATGCATGTAAACTTGCGACAGAAAAAGCCAAACCATACTGTTAATCTTGCAGGTGAAGTTCACTGCCAATATCACTTAGGGAACAGGAGATACATTCTTCACAATTATATATATATCTATATATATATATATATATATATATATATATATATATATATATATATATATATGTATATGTATATATATATATATATATATATATATATATATGTATAATTGTGTGTGTGTGTGCATGTGTATACTTGTCAAACATATAGCTCCTGTTCCATAAGGTGCTATTGGCATTGGACTTCAATTGCAAGATTAACAGTGCGATTTAGCTTTTTCTGTCGCACATTTACATGTATTATACATGTATCTTGCGTGTTTTAGGGATATGCATACTGTATTAGTTTACATTAAAGTGAAACAGATTGGTTACCTCCTCGCATCACTGCTGTTTGTGCATGTCGACCTTTTCCAGAATCATGATGAACGATGCGACCAAATGTGAAGGTGGATTAAGCATGAGACGAAGGCATCAGTTCTTGTGCGTTTTCAGTTATTTTTTTTTAGGAGAAGGAACGGTAGTTAGCCAATGTTATGGAAACGAGTGAAGATATTTGTGTCACTAGTAAGAGGATGATTTATTTTCATTTTACCCTTGGAATGATCATTATGCTGCTCATGTACTCGCAGTACATGCGTACATTATGCTACCTCTAATTGCGTGGATTTTCTGGCACTGAAGGGTGCGCTTAGGTGTTGACTGTTTGCAGCCTAATTACTTTCATTATTTGATTTCAGTAAGCCTGCAGAACCAGTATATCTTGAGTACCATTTTGAAGAAAATAATATAGCTCCTGTTACCTAAGGTACTATTCGCGTCAAAAAGAGCATCACAATTTGGCTGGGCGACCTGGCACCTCAATATCCTGTATATGTATGGGCGTGGTGGGGAGCAGTATACATATACAGGATATTCAGGTGCCAGGATGCTCAGCCTGATTGTCAAGCTACTTGTGAAGCCAATTTCACTCCGGGGTGGTGCGGAAGAACACACATATGTAGGATATTTGTGTGCCGTTACGACTGCCAACTGCCAACTGCATTACTGCCGAGCTAATTGTGAGGCCAATTGTACATAAATAGCGTGTTATATCTAAAATCAAGGTTGAATTCAGGAGCAGCAAAAACATCCGTAGGGACAAAAATAGGACGTTCATTTCTTGTCGGAATTGTCAGGGGAACTACAACATTTGATGCTCTTCCCAAGACTTAAGCTGGGGTTTTCAGCATGCAGTGGCCTGCATGTAACAAGACTTGTTGAAGATGGGAGCATGCTTCGGCCGTTATCAGTATTAGCACGATAGCATGTCGAAATTGGCCATGGAATTAGTGTTATTTCGTATGCCTTTTGATTCGTATTTTGATGTCTCCGACTCAAATTTGAGCCAATGGTGTACTTAGGACTGTATCTTCATCAGTTGTTTTGAAATTCATACTTTAGGAAGAGTTATATTCAGGATAGCGAAAAAACGTATGCTATGCACTGGTACCGTATGACATGACGCCATATGTCATATGGCGTTATGGATAATCTCTTTACCTGAAATTGCGTTGTACAAATATTCGTGTATCACCGTCCCTTATCGAGAGCATGATCCTCATACGTATAAACGAGGTACTGTTAGAAATGAGACATGAAGACTTAATTAGCACACATCAAGAAGCAGGATGTTGATACTTCCTGGAGAAGGATGTCAATTGAGTTCAGAAAATGGCATATTTCACCCTATTTCACGAATATCTTTGCACTGTTATGACTAGCACTGCATGATTGATACCGCTCCCGCCGATCGCTGATCGGCCTCCAATGGTAGCGGCCGGGCACTGGCACTCAGACGCGGGTGCTCGCTCTGCCGCACGTGATTGGTGTTGTTTTTGGTAGTATTGTCCGATGCCTTCCCCGTGGCATTGTCGACTTCCTCATATTGCCGCCGACCTCGCAGTGCCGCTCATCTCCGAACAGCGTGTTGTCCGGTGACTTTTTCATTTCCCGTTACTCTGCTGCCCACAATGTTCAGCTTCCTCCCCTGCCTTCCCATTACCGCTAACCACTGAGCTCGCCTCCTTTTGCAGCGCCGCTGGACGCTCACATCAGCGGGCACGGTATCGACTACCTGCAGTTCGCGTTTCGTTGGATGAACAACCTGCTGATGCGCGAGCTGCCTCTGCACTGCACCATCCGGCTGTGGGACACGTACCTGGCCGAGACGGACGGCTTCGCCTCGTTCCATCTGTACGTGTGCGCCGCCTTCCTCACCTGCTGGAGCCAGCTGCTGATGCGGGAGCGCGACTTCCAGGTGGGGAGACGCTCTGGTCTCGGGCGCTGCTGGAGCTCGTTTCCAGCGTCAGATCACCGGTGATTGGGTGTTCGTGAAATAGGCTGGAATATACCACTTCCTGAACCCTGAATGCACACCCTTTCCATGCAAGTATCCACATTGTGCTTGTTGGTAAGTTTCCCGTCTCTCAATATAAAGGTTGTGGGCTCGGGTCTCACTTGTCGCTACTCTTCACCCGCGTCCAATCGGCATGAGAGATTGGCGACGCTACATGACTCAGCGGTCGATGTGTCGTAAAGCCAATAACTAACCAACCACCCAACCATCCATCGTGCTTGTTGATGTGTGTTTATGAGGTCTTCATCCCATTTTTCTAATAGTATATGGTTGATAGTTGTTATGCTCATGCTCACAATTACTTCTCGTGATACACCAATACTTCGCAGCATAATTTCTGATAAATGGATTACCTATGATGTGGTTTTTCATGCAATGATAAGAATGGTATTGTTATTGTTGTCGTTATGGTTACCATAGTTAATACCAATATCGTAAATGCCTATATTAGTTATCTCACAAAGAAAACAAGTGGCACTGAAAAGTACAGTATTGGTCCAAGTTGAGTTTCAAAGATTTGAAAGATGTTTCAAACCACGTCGTTTCAATGGATAATTCCTGCATCCTACTGTGCTCGCTTCGACATCTCGCACCAAACGTAAAACTTGGTGTTCCGTTTGCCAGCGAATTGGTTAGCATGTCTGTTTGGCGCCTGATTTGTCGCGAGTTCAATGCTCGCTCCCCGCAACTGTTCAGTGCAAGGAAGAAGTGGTAGTATATAGAAGGCCAGTTGAGCCCGTGAGCAAGAGCCCCAAATCCTTCTTTCCTTCGTTTCACCGTTTTCTAAGACTAACAGCAATTATATTATTTGGAGTAGCACGCTTCTATTGAACTTCGACGCTTAATTGTTGGATTGCTCCCGAATGATAGTATAGCGTATTACTACCTTCAGCACATGAGCGAACTCTTGGAAATGCTGGTGGATCACGATATGTATAATACGATATTGTCGAATCTTCGCGAACACGATATTTTCACGATCACTTGGTGGTTTTATTATTCGAGGAAGTGCTTCATACCGCTGTTAACGAGACTCAAACGAACCAGGGAGCGCGAGACAAGAAGCTAAAGTCTACGGATGTTCATAATAGTGACGGTGTTCGCAAGTGACAGTGGACGTGATGATGTGTGAAGGTTAGCACGTTTAAGCCATTCAACATATCCGACGTACTTGGCGCATAGGCATTCGGCAGGGTAAAGCCGAGGAATTCAAGCAGTAGTACGTTTCATTGTTAAAGAACATCATCTCAGATTAGTATTCTGGTTAAACAGATACATTCCAAGGTGTACGATTATGACCAAGACTATTTCAATAGGTTGTCCCACCAGCCGCAGGTATATCCTTAGTTTCACCTTCAGACTAACAACCGGAAACAGACTGATGATTCGACAAAGAATGCCAACCCTAGCATCATTCGCTGCGAAAGCGGAATATATTTTCGTGCGAGTACATCAAGGTTTTAACCCTTCGGCAATATTTTAAGGACAACTACTGTACATATAAACTAAGGAATGAATAACAATCAATATATTCATTTTCACCATAGAGTACTAGACACAGATTTCACTTCACGGAGAAAAGTTATTCAAACTTCGATGATGTTTGTAGAGTTTTGCTCCCTAGAGCTTTTTTCAGACATTTCCCACTTTGTCTGACGTAAACTTATATTAGGCACGTGAATAGACTATGGACCTCGACGTTCGCGATTTTGTGAACCCGGTAATAATTTCAATAACTCTGAGTCTCCATCTTTGTTTGATTGATTTTTTATTTTTTATTCCATCTTTGAGTTCTGATTCAAACATATATGCATCCAAGTCTTCATACAAACTCAGCCTGACACCATTTCAATATCTTGTTAACAACGTTCGTATACAATCTCCAACTTACACACAGATCGATCTTCAAATATACTACTCCGCAAGATTACACATCAACAGTCATACAGCGGTTTCAGACAGTCAGTTTCAGACATGCCTCCAGGGTTGAGTCCGGGCGTCTGGCCACCGGCCAGCCGCCCCGCAGCGTCCACTCATAGAGAGAGCGAGAAGTGAAGTGAAGAGCGTTCCACCTCGCTCGGCGACTATATCACTTCTCAGGGCATCCGCCCTTGGCCACAAGCCAGAGACACGCCATGGTCACGCGACTCTGAACTAACCATAGCAATGCCCGGACTCGATGCACCACACCAGCGGGTCAGACTGTCATTAGACACCTCTGAGCCTCGGCCCCGGTCGGCCGACTCTACTGCTGGCGACAGACACAGTAACCCATAACATGTTTACGTAAGCTGAACCGCGCTGCACACAGGCGGCCGGTAGTTCATGGCACTACTGCCCAGAACAAGCTGTCACATCACCATACACCAATGGCAGCCACATCCAACCGTCAGACACTGATGCGTCAGCTTCCGTCAGACATCAGAGACAGCGGCGTCCGCGGCGCCGGGGTATGCAACTTGAGCGGAGGGGAGGGGTCATAATAGACACTGGCCTCGACAGCCTGGCTGGCGGCGACTGCCGAGTAAGCAGCGACCTGGTCGGCGGCACTGGGACCGTTGATCTCCGTCGCGGTACCTGCCGTTACATGAACGAGGGGGCATTTATGTGTTCTAAGTGTCACCCACAGGAAGCTTTTCTACATATTCCAGAGGTCCTGATCAAAGCTTAAGTGACGCTCATGCTCCATGCATTACCCGCACTCCTTGACAGCCTTGTCATTATTAATGTGGCCTATTCAGATGTCGCTTAGGAGTGGTTTGGTTTGAAAATTAAAACAGTTTTTTTCAATCAAAATTGCCGGCCATATGTCTGGTGGCTGTTTAGCATAATAACCATGGCTCCCTTACTGCACAATGCATTGCCTCCGGAGATCAGAGAGCTACCTGTGTCGAGGTTCGGCCGAGCTTTGAAGCGCCATATTGTTGGCGGCAGGGAATGATTTATGCTATATGACCCATGTGTGTATACGGTTTTGCTTTTAACATCTCATTTTTCATATAGGCATGTATGCTAGTTTCACCTTTTAGCCTTTTATACCTGCATGCAGTTTTTAATTCTTGACTTTGAGCCGTAATAACCATGTCTCTATTGGATGGTTCAATAAACAGTCTGAGTCTGAGCACCTCACGAGACCAGACATGTGCAATGGGCACGATATTTTCCTTCACCTTAAGCTGAAGTCAATATCCTAAGCCGCAAATGTGCAAATTCACTGGTGTTTACAGCTTCAAGCATGCGTCTTGCCTTCCGCACGCTAGCACAACAAATCTGGTGTGCTCGAAGGTTACGGAGATAATGCATTCCGGATTTATTTATTGATTGATTGATTGATTGATTTATTTATTTATTTATTTATTTAACAATATATGCCCTCCACGTGCAGTGGCTGTTACGGACAGTCTGGGTCACAGATATTTACCAAGAAAGGATAGATTTGTGGTCAGTAGTGGGAGCAGATGCGCAACAAACATTCGTACACCAACATAATACAATACCCATATCACTCTGCACTACACACACCGTTCTTGCAACACTAGCTATAAACGAGTGGTTTGTAGAAGTGATAGGAAAGCGATCTGCCACCCCTGGCGCCGCGCCTGCCCCGGCGTGCGTTCTTGGTGGGCGTTGTCATAGCGACGGCGACGCTCCCCTCATCTGGTTTCTCGCTTGGGAGGGGTGGCGACTGGCGGGGGCGTCCAAGATCGAAGCTTTGATGACGTCACAGTGATGCGGGCGCTCGACGTCGCAGCCCTGTTCGGCTGCGTGCCTGTTGCTGATGGGGGGACGTGATGGTATTTGGCCAAGGCGCTTGTTAGCAGATCCGTATGTATGGTAGAGCTGAAGATGGAAACCTGGTAGAGCTGAAGCTAGACGATAGGAGGTAGACGATCACTGTTGTTGAAGACACAGGAATTCCGAGCGGCGCCAAGTCATCAGTGAGATAATTTCCTTCTCACCCGCAGTGTAGGAAAGAAGACGGGCAGTAAGCTGATGCTTGATGGAAGGGAAGTCACTATGGAGAAAGGCGCTGTCGCTTCTGCACTCACTCAGTTTTTCCGGCGTCCAGTCACTGCTGTGTAAAATAGTAGAGGAATAACCAGCAGAAAAGTCCACTGAGTCCAGTCACTTCGCACACGTGTAGTACGCCGGTTTTGTTCAATAGTTCACTTTTTCTTCTTTTTTTTTTGCTCGTACACTTTTCACTCTTTCTGTTCACTTCTCACTCACACCTTGCAGTTTCACACACCTTGCATACAGAGGCAACAAAGATGGAGAGGAAAAAGGTTGGGCGAGCGGCCGAGACGCGTCTGCTCGCCGAACATTGCCCAGGGGTGCCATTCGGATTCTAGAGGTATAGGGCCGGAGCGATTTCCTCTTTTCCATCTTAAATCCACCTCAACCCCATTGTCCCCTTTCCGCTAGCGCCGCCCCAGAACCATCTTTTGGTTAGCGGTTAATTGTGCATTCTCAGTATTGCTGGTCGGTGCAGATGGCTGTTATTATATGCAGATTTGGGACCCTTACTTGCATTATCGAAACATACGTTTACCTGTTCCAAATTCCTGATGCGCAGTGGGATACCATCAGTGCCTCCCCGAATGAGATTTTGCCGGGGAGGGGTACATCATTTACTCAAATGGAACCATATCATATAACCTTCCCAACCCCCCCCGCAACAATGTTTGTGCGATGGGAAAAGCACCTTCATTGGGGGTGATCATGAGTGCACCCCCTCCCCCTAGTTAACATGCTAGTGAAGGCTCTAGTTCAGGGGCGTTAATTTCCGAAAGTAATTGGAAGCACAGCATGGAGGAAATGGGCGGAACCAAATGGATTTTTTTTTGGGGGGGGCACACTTCTCAGGGTCCCACGTTAAAGGTTGAAATTATTTGGGACAAAGCCAATATTGAGAGGACAGATACCCTTCAAAAGTATACAAAACACCCATGCCCCGGATACTGGATTTGACCGAGTCTGGTGCTCCATTCCAGGTGCGCCACCTTTTATCAGCTCGAGTAATTGCATTAGCTCGAGTAATTGTGGTGTTCTCTCCAAATGTAATTATATGTTTATGTTTCAAATATTTTAAAGACATTGGGCTTGACGTGGTTTTCCCCCGTAGCCCCCAATGCATTCTGACCTCATTCTTTAGCGGTTTCGCCGCTTGGCGGCGTGCCGGTTCTTTAACCTCCTGCGTATGTCTAAACACAGCTTTGTGGAATCCCCACTTGCCAGAAGTCAAGTGGGGATGGTGAGACATATTTTATGCAGGAAGGGTATGAGGAAAAACCAACGGGTAGGCGTTGCGGCCCAATTGCATGTGGTGGCAGTTGATGTGACGTAGCATATGAGTATGTGGCATGCACGGTATGCCCGTGTCATTGCTGGCCGGTATCGCCGTAGTGCCGACCCGTGCCGAGTGCTGAGGCGTCATCTCTTCCCCGGCAGGGCCTGATGCTGACGCTACAGAACCTGCCCACCCACAACTGGACCAATTCGGAGATCAGCTTGCTCGTGGCCGAGGCGTTCCGGCTAAAGTACACGTTCGCCGATGCGCCTAACCACCTAGCCAGCCGGACCAAGTAGGCGTGGCTGTATGATGTGCGTCGCAAACGGTGGTGTGTGTGTGGGGTGGACTGTGATCGGAGAGTGCGTCCGATCGGATCGGGTGGTGGTGGTTGAGTAGCCGGACGTGGAGCGGGCGCTGACGGTCCACGTCACGAGTGTGGGGCGTGCTGGCGGTCCACGTCACCATGTCACGAGTGTGGGGCGCGCTGGCCGGCGTGATGTTCCCCTCACGGCAGACGGACCGGTCATGCGGTCACGCTGGTTGGCGGTGCGCCGACAGGCGTCATGTGTGACCATGGCCGCAGATGCTCGTCATTCCCGACGACGTCACGCCTCAGGGTCGACCCAGCCATCCGTCGCCGTGATGGTACCGCGGCGGTGTGCTGCCAGCCTCGAACTGTCCGTGCGTGCACGTGCCTTCTCGTGGTGGGCTGTCTTCTCTCTGAACGTGTGCACTTGGGGGTATCTTGCTCAATTGTGCGTGGTGCGTAGGGAGCCGGTGCGGCCACCGCTCAGGAGACCCAGTAGCGGCGATGCTCTGGAGATCATGTGTCAGTGATGCTCCGGAGATCCGGGGTCAGTGATGCTCGAGAGGCCCGGTGTCAGTGATGCTCGAGGGATCTGGTGTCAGTGATGCTCGGGAGATCCAGTGTCAATGACGCTCGGGAGATCCGGTGTCAGTGGTGCTCGAGAGACCCGGTGTCAGTGGTGCTCGAGATACCCGGTGTCAATGATGCTCTGGAGATCCGGTGTCAGTGGTGCTCGGGAGACTCGGTGTCAATGATTCTCGAGAGATCCGCTGCCTTCGGCGATCGGGAAGCCTCGATGTTGATTTCCTCGGTGATGTTCACGTTGTTCATGAAGTGTTATAGGTTTATACAACGCCCGTTTCCCGCATGCCCTCCTCATCTCCAACTTCGTCTCCTATGGAAGGACATGTGACATGTAAACACTCTTGATGACTCGAAGATGGATGACTGGTGATGTGTGATGACCACGTATATCCGAGCGGAGATCTGCTCTGTTCACATTCACGTGAGACTCTATAATTGCCGTCTACGTTCCTGGTTGGGCAGCTGCCAAGACGGGACTGGTGGTGGTTTTATTGCCACAATTATTTGCAAATGTGCATTACTTATGTGAGGTGCATGTCATGGCCATGTTTCACGTAGATTGGACGTCGCTCCAAGTGCTCTCGTTTCTGCCGAGCTGACAGGGTGGCTGTACGTCTGACGAACCACCGCGGGCTGGTCGCCCACTTGTTTTCTGTTGTGCCAACGGCGTCTGGTGTGGCTTGTTGTGAGACTGGCGCCTTTTCACATTTGCCCGCGATGTGACGAACAAATATGATGCCCACTCGCTACTGGCTTGTGCGTTGGGTGTTTGCGAGATGTTTTGGTGGACTGGCGATCGCTGGATGAGTGTGAAGCGTGAAGTGGCTGGCCGGTCAGGTGTGAGGTAGCGTGAGTACACGGTGTCACCCAAGCATGTAGCAACTCTGCACCATAAATATAACTATTTTATACGGTTTGAAAACGCGCCTTGGGAGCGGCTTGTTCGTGTGAGAGTGGCTGCTCCGGAAATATAGAACGAGATGGTGGGAAGGGGGAACGATACATGGAGCTACAGGCAGGTACATATGGACTGGACTGGTAGGCAGCCGGACGGGCAGACACAGATGGGCTGGTAGGCAGACGGACGGTGTTTTCTGTGCGTGGGAGCAGCGAAATGTCTTGATGCGGTGGCAGTTGACCGATAGTAGCCTCCGTTCCGCCGGCCACATCAGAGGGACAGACGGCGCCTTGCCTGCCTGGCTTTATTCGGAGCTCGAGCAGGCGGGCCCACGGCACGACTCTGCTCGCGTGTGTCCTGCATGGCTGAGAGCAGGACACACGCAAGTCTCGTCGCAGGTCGCCCACCGTCTTAGCCGCGGTACGTGGTCGACACTTGGGTCGACATGGAAGTGCCCAACACTCGCTATAACACGTCAATACTGCTCGATCGCATCAAGTCTGCACTGGCCCACCAACGTCAGTCTCGTTTCGGGCAACATCAACGGTAGCGATTCGTCACAGCAGAGTCAGACAACAATCGTGCCGTGTGTGCCGCGCGGTGGATTCTGAACAGCTGTGGCTAGGCTCTATTGCGCTGTACACACCGCTACATGGACGAATACTAAAAGAAGACAGGCATTGCTGGCTACGCTTGGTCCAGCAGCGAGTGGAGTTTACACAAATACATGTACATAGATTATTGATATAGGTAACCTGAAACTTCTCATGTGCAGCATCCCGGATAGCTGGCCTTATTCATACCGACTTTATCATTACAATACACGAAAATTTGCTACAATTTGCACGGTGCAATGCAACTGCATTTATGGGCAAAGCGTGATACATGTTTACTCGAAAATGGATATAACATCAAAGCATCTCCGTAACATACAATACACAACTGCTCACAACATTCTAGCAAACATCCGAGTTGGTCTGAGGTCATGAAGCAACACCCATCATTTACACTGAACACCTGGAAGATATCCCGCCAGCCGGGGGTGGCTCCAAAGAATGGGGGTTTGCTTCCACGACACAAAGTTTAACATTACGCCTATGGGCCTTGCATGAAAATCATGACCCCTCCTATCCAAGATGCGTGGCGCTGTTGATGTCAGCTCACAATTCCTCTCTCAGTTGTGGCGGTCAAATCTAAATAGAATACCACAAAAACATGAACACAACCCGACACTGACTACCGGTGGAATCGCGGATCGCATCACCTTGGCACCAGCGCGGAGCGAGGGTGGCAACGTGGCCGATGGCGCCGCGTTGCACGGGGGCCACCTTCGCAAAGTCTCCAGCACGGCTTGTCGCCGAGAGAGCAGCCTGATGACGTCGGCGACTGGCCGCCGCGGCCGGCCGCACCCGACCGCTGCTGCGGAGGCGCCGGCCGACACTCTTGGACGGTTGTCCACTGTTGCCGCCGGCAGCGCTAGCGTCGGCTGCAGTGCACATGACGCTGCGGCGGCGGCGGCTGGTGTAGCGGCCGTGTCCACCGCCGGCCAGTCATACGGCTGTGGCCGGCGGCTCCGACTCCTTGCTGGGCGACGACGCGATGCCGGGCGTCACGGCTAGGTCGCCCTCTGGCGTGATGCATACGTAGAACCGCTGCGGCAGCCACACACCATCCGCGTCGGACATGGCCACTGCAGCATGGCTGTCGGACATGGCCACTGCAGCATGGCTGTCGGACATGGCCACTGCAGCATGGCTGTCGGACATGGCCACTGCAGCATGGCTGTCGCACTGCTCAGCCGCCGCCGGTGCCGACGACGTATGAAATCGATTTGATGAATATCGATATGCAACATAAATTGAACGTACACATACATTGATAAATGCATGTATGTGTATTAGCTATGTCATTATCAAGCATTGTCGGGTGGTGGTTAAGTTCGTAGAGTTCCATGTTAAGTCTAGGAGAAATTATGACGAATCAGCATTCAAGGGACAGTGTCGTGCCCCAAAAGCATGTAAAGTTACACCAATATCCACCATCCAGGAGGTCGTCCAGAATGTAAACACCTTAAGGGCGGGGTTGATGAGTTCCGCAGTGAAACATCTACCCCGTACCTCAGTGTTATTAAAATCGACACGCTGTAAGTTGACTTTTTACGTGAGTTGGTTTCAGTAGAAAATATACATTTTATGTGTCATAGGACGTGCAGAAGGGTTATCTATTGTCCATTCCCCTCCCATCGGTGGGTGGCCCTGTCGCCTATGAAGGGACTCGAGGTTTTTGAATGTCCTGTTGCGTCTCGCCAATATTTCCAGATTTCAACGTGAATCTATATGGGAGCGTCCCTCCACTCCAGTATGTCCATCTTTAGCATAGCTGGGACCTCCCAATAACCTTCCAAGCACCTCCCCCAGTTATATCGCCTCAGAACATTCCCATCCGTCAGCTCAACAAGTACGGACAGTGGCGCGCTGTTAGAGCAGTCGCTTAAGTCAAAGAAGTCCATGTGAAGTCAGAGAGGAGCAGAATGTTTTTGGTCATTGGTCGTCTTTGGTCGGACAGACTGTAATTAGATAAAGAGGTGGAATGCAAAAGAAGAGGTGGATAGAAAGTCGGCAAGTGTCCGTCTTTAAATTTTAACGAGTAAGTCGGACAGCTGTAAAGTTTTAGAGGTGCTGTTTTGCGTCGCAGAGTAACCATCGAAAGAGGAAGACAACTGTCTAAAGTACAAGAACTGCAATTAAAAAACAAAACGTTTTTAGGTCGAAGAGAGGTCGCTTCAAGTGGAAATGCTTTAATCCGAGGGGACCGTCTGAATTATGGCAACGGCCGTCATTAATCTTGGAAGAATTGCAATTATTTGACGAATGGTATGAAATCGTGGAATTAGAGTTTAGTTTTTTTAAATAAATATAAAAACATACATTGGACGTGCTAAGACGAGGTGCCGTTCGGTATTAAGAGGGACCGCATTTAAATTCTGAGGTGCCTTCTGAGCTGCCAGGAGTCGTCTTAAGTCTTCTTCTAGGTCGTCTGCTGAGGGTCAGATCTTGTCTAATATCGGACATGGTTTTCTAAGGTCGTATAGTGGCCATTTTACGTCGAAGTGGTCAACATTTGAGGTGGACGGTGCAAAGTCTGAGAATAGCCATTTAAATTAGGAGACTGATCAGTTTACAATCGTAGAAGACCGTCTCATATGGAATTGGGGCTGCTTAAAATTGGAGAGGAGTTGACTGAAGCTGGATAGGAGCCGCATTAATTTGTTCAGGATCGTATTAATCAGTCAATTAATTCATGGCCAACTGGCTACCGCAGCTGACAGAATCTTGGAATCTTCGGCTTCAGGTCTGGTGTTGGCAATGACGGCAGGATACTCAGCAGCGCAGACGGTGCCATTTGGCGCAGTGTCTCCGGACGCCAGTGCGCTGGCCTCACTACAGGGTATAGTCACAACGTTAACGGTGGCAGTCAGTCGCCTGGAAACAACCGTCCTGAGTGACAGGTCACAAGAGCAAACCGGCGGACGTCACTAGTTCCAGAGCCATGGGCGGGGCCATCGGTTGGCCTAACGGAGTAAGGTGGCCGTAAAGTGTTTATGACTGGCCTGTTGTCATTAGTCGGGTGTGTAGAAGGGGACATGGCAACTACCTGGGTGAACCGGATGGACAAAGGGCATGACATCTGTTTCAATGAGTCGGGTATAAAGAGCATGGCTGACCTGTTCGAATGAGCCGGGTGTGAAAATACGGGGGGCATGACCGATCTGTTTGAATGAGCCGGATGTGGAGAATGGGGGAGAACATGGCAATAGTTTCAGAAAGCCGGGTGCATAAAAGGGAGGGGGCATGACTGACCTGCTAAATGAGCCGGATATCGAGAAGGGAGTTTGACATGACTGACCTGTTTGAGTGAGCCCGGTGTGGAGAGGAACATGTAGATGATGTACGCGGGTATGCAGGCTAGCGACGAGCATGTCATGGCCCAGCCGAGTGCGATTGACCATCTTGGATAGACGTAGTCTTTTGTGCGCAGATCCTCGTACGTCACCAGCGAGCAGACAAAGATAAACTGGCCAAACATGGGTGCACGTTACAGATGAGTCACACGTAGCACTGTGTGTGTTACAGGCGAATCACATGCAGCATGGTGTGCCACAGACGAGTCACACGTAGCACGGTGTTTTACAGACGAGCTACATGCAGCATGGTATGTGTCACAGGTAAGTCGTATGCAGTACGGTTTGTGTCACAGGTGAGTCACATGTAGAGCAGTGTGTCACAGGTGAGTCACATGTAGAGCAGTGTGCTACAGGTGAGTCACATGTAGAGCAGTGTGCCACAGGCGAGTCGCATGTAGAGCAGTACGTCACAGGTGAGTCACATATAGAGCAGTGTGTCACAGGTGAGTCACATGTAGAGCAGTACGTCACAGGTGAGTCACATATAGAGCAGTGTGTCACAGGTGAGTCACATGTAGAGCAGTACGTCACAGGTGAGTCACATGTAGAGCAGTGTGCCACAGGTGAGTCACATGTAGAGCAGTGTGCCACAGGTGAGTCACATGTAGAGCAGTGTGCCACAGGAGAGTCACATGTAGAGCAGTGTGCCACAAGCGAGTCACATGTAGGGTAGTACATCGCAGGTGAGTCACATATAGAGCAGTGCGTCACGTGCAGAACAGTGTGACACAGACAAGTCGCATGCAGAGCAGTGTGACACAGGCGTTACATGCAGAACATTGTGTGACAAATGAGTCACGCGCAGCACAGTATGCTACAAAGAACATGGCATCCGTTGCATGGAGTACATGGTGTGCAACACATAGAACAGTACCATGGTGTGTGTCTCGGAGAACATAGAAGGTACCGCAGATGGACATAGTGACATAGTATGTCACGGGAGAACACAGTGTGTGCCGCAGGAGAACGTAGTGTGTGTCGCACGGGAACATAGTGTGTGTCACAGGGGGCATACATGTGTCACAGGAGGCATAGTGTATGACACAGGGTGGTGGCAGTTGTGACTTCACGACGCATTCAGCAGCTGAGGCCATATGCCGTCGCCCGCCTCTCACTCTGGCAGGAAGGGCGGGCGCCGCGGGGAATCGAACCCTGTTCCTCTGGCTTGCCAGACGCTTACCTTAACCACCGAGCTACCGACGCCCATGTGTCGCAAAGGGCATAGTGTGTGTCGCAGAGGGCGTAGTGTGTGATGCGGGAGAATGCAGTATGTGCCTCAGGAAAACATAATGCGTTGTGGGGGAACTTAATGTGAGTTACAGGGATCGCAAGAGTCAGTAAATCGTGCACCAGTTTTACCAGCAGAAATAGTGGGCTGACGAAGTTCCAGCAAATCCTCCAGAAGATGCCTGGACGACTGCCCAGCATTCTCTCCACATCGCCTGCAAACCTGTGGCATCATTTGGAGCTCTTCAGCGAATCCTACCCCACAATGCAACACGTATCGCCGTCCCGTCGTCCTCCTATTACACGATTTTTGTCAGCATCATCGAAACATAAATGGGATACAGCAAGCTCATCAGGAAGGCATCTTCGCACTGACATAAGAAGTGTCGTATATAGGTACTCGATGAATGTCGATCTCCATCCCACATCATGTCTTCTAAGCTTAATATGACACACCATGGAGTTGTCTGCTCTAAATGTGTTGGCGTCCCAGAGTGTATCGATCCATTGCCAGGCTCAGAGCTCACGGCGGGCCTCAGTCCGATAAAGAGGCCTCCGAGCTAAGGTGACGATCCTGGCCAAGACGAAGGGTTTTTAGCACTACGTAACACCCACGGAGGGGCCCGGGCTGCTAAAAAGCAGTGATATTTCCAAGGGGTGAATGGATCTGCCCATCGAATCTGCCCCTGGCGAGTCCGATGGGACTCTCCATGCGACCGTCAGGAGGGGCAGAGGTACAACGGGAATAAAATGTGAATGCATCAAGCGGTTCGTGTGGAAATGGTCCCTGAAGCCTGGAGACTTCACCTTGCGGGTTGGCAAGGACCGTGGAGACAAGAGACGACCCGCCCGAGAGCTGGAATGTCAGCTGGAAAGAGACGTTTCAGCTGGAATGGGCCCTAACAGCTGAAGAAAATGCAGGACGCCTGAGGGCCAGAGTGGCTGGGATGCTCTTTGGGTTTGAAAGGGCCCATTGGGGTTGAAGGGACCCCCAAGATCTGAAGATGTCTAGTGAGAGCCTATCTAAGACCTGCAATTTCTCCGAGTTGAGAGCTAGACAGGACTGAAACCGAGATATACTGTGACTGTGGCGGTGATAGGGGCTCTGGGTGATGAAGAGGATCTCGTGAGAGTTAGAGATGATTGGACCGGGATTCTTCAGAGTTTGAAAGCGACCTCTAATTGATGAAAAAGGTGCCCTGAAATATATTTATTTAATTAAAAATCCTTGTTCACTGGCGATTGATGTGAGTAGTACTGACAGCCAGCCTCAGAGTTAGAATGTGGCCTGTCGCATCTGAGGGGGCACCTTCCACCTGCCGTCATCTCCGCGCTGGTCAATGCTCTGGTCTTCTCGCAGATCTAATACTGTATTTCTGTGTATGGTAACGGAGGCAAAAAGAACCTATCTTGCACTTAAAAAAATTACTACTACTCGGCAAAGGTAATTTTCGGCCGCAAAAAAGTTTGCTCACGTTTCGGATCTGCTGAGGAGGCTGGGCTGGCTCAGCGCGGAGAACCTGGCCAGCGATCGCACCCTTCGCCTCACACACAAGGTGCGTCTTCATGGTGAGCCAGAGTTACTGGGTCACGATCTCACCACCATGGCAGTGATTCGTGACCGGACCACCCGTCAAGACCACAACTTGCATGTCCCCCGATCCCGCACCGAGATGGGGAAGAGACGTTTTAGTTCCAGAGCGCCACACATGTACAACTCACTGCCACCTGAGCTGACGCGACTTCCCGTGTCGATCTTTGGTCGCCACCTACGGGAGTACCTATTTGACGTGCCGCCCGTGCCGGACTGATTGACTGCTGGACTTGCTGTATTTTTTTATGTGATTTTACCCTCTGTTTTACCATTTGTGCTATGTTGTTTTATCTATTTGACGCGACGTCATAATGGCCACGAGTCAATTGTGGATGACCTCAATAAAGTCTGTCTGCCTGTCTGTCTGTCTGTCATGTGCTGGAAACAGAGCTAACAGAGCTCCCTGACAGCTAAGCAAAGTCCCGAAGGCTAACGATGGCCGTGAGGAACACTGAAGGCCAGCGTCAGAGCTACAAAGCCCTTCAAGCTAGAAAGACTGGCTAAGGTCTACTAAAAGCTAGAGAGTCTAAGAGCTAACGATAGTTGTGAGGAATACTGATAGCCAGTTTCAAAGCTAGAATGTCCGTGCTAACCCGAAAGACTCGAGGACTGTGGAGGTCACCTGAGATAACATGTGTGGCATTCACCACACGTGGCACTGCACCGTGTCCTGCATCACGTGTGGCATGTACCACATGTGGTGCTACGCCGTATGTGATATTCTCCCGTGGTACAAACAAGTAATACTATCAAGTGTGTGGTACGGTGCCGTACGCGGCACAGCCCGCGGTGCGGACACCACCTGACCAGTCTGGCCGCGGCACAGCCCGCGGTGCGGACACCACCTGACCAGTCTGGCCGCGGCACAGCCCGCGGTGCGGACACCACCTGACCAGTCTGGCCGCGGCACAGCCCGCGGTGCGGACACCACCTGACCAGTCTGGCCGCGGCACAGCCCGCGGTGCGGAACCACCTGACCAGTCTGGCCGCGGCACAGCCCGCGGTGCGGACACCACCTGACCAGTCTGGCCGCGGCACAGCCCGCGGTGCGGACACCACCTGACCAGTCTGGCCGCGGCACAGCCCGCGGTGCGGACACCACCTGACCAGTCTGGCCACGGCACAGCCCGCGGTGCGGACACCACCTGACCAGTCTGGCCGCGGCACAGCCCGCGGTGCGGACACCACCTGACCAGTCTGGCCGCGGCACAGCCCGCGGTGTGGACACCACCTGACCAGTCTGGCCGCGGCACAGCCCGCGGTGCGGACACCACCTGACCAGTCTGGCCACGGCACAGCCCGCGGTGCGGACACCACCTGACCAGTCTGGCCGCGGCACAGCCCGCGGTGTGGACACCACCTGACCAGTCTGGCCGCGGCACAGCCCGCGGTGTGGACACCACCTGACCAGTCTGGCCACGGCACAGCCCGCGGTGCGGACACCACCTGACCAGTCTGGCCGCGGCACAGCCCGCGGTGCGGACACCACCTGACCAGTCTGGCCGCGGCACAGCCCGCGGTGTGGACACCACCTGACCAGTCTGGCCGCGGCAGGTTGACCCGCGGTGCGGACACCACCTGACCAGTCTGGCCACGGCACAGCCCGCGGTGCGGACACCACCTGACCAGTCTGGCCGCGGCACAGCCCGCGGTGTGGACACCACCTGACCAGTCTGGCCGCGGCACAGCCCGCGGTGTGGACACCACCTGACCAGTCTGGCCGCGGCACAGCCCGCGGTGTGGACACCACCTGACCAGTATGGCCGCGGCACAGCCCGCGGTGCGGACACCACCTGACCAGTCTGGCCACGGCACAGCCCGCGGTGTGGACACCACCTGACCAGTATGGCCGCGCTCTCACCGGTTTGCCCCGTAGAACCAACACACGGCCACCGCCTCCACGAACACGATGAACAGGACGGAGATGCCGGGTCCGTAGATCATCAGCAGGTCCACTAGGTACATCCCGCCCTGAAACAATAGCGCAGCAGCTGTAATAGGAAACACGAAGATAAACTACATATTCGGCACGGGAAAATAGATGGGTGGTATTAAGTATTGTGCTTCGAGCATATTTGACCGGATGAAGAGGTATCAGCAATTTATGTTTCTGGTATGTCGTGTTGCAGATGTTGCACTTAGCACATAACAGGTCAGAAAAAAACGGGATGTGTGTCGATGCTTGTCCAGACCTGGTATTTGGTCGTAATGTCTTTTGTACTAGAGATTTCCGCTTGCTATCGCAATGCTGGACTTGAGTTCTGTTGACCACGTCTGACTTTGCCTAACCACTGAAACATCCAAGGACTTGCATAAACGGAGTAGTCATAATGATGCACTTACGAAATTTCCTGTTATAAATCATGTTAGATCCTGGTTCACGTTCAGAGCCATTCAGCCGACCCCTGTATCAAGACAGCAGCAGACATACGCAGGTTGGCATACACAGCTCCCAATCAGTGGTGGTGCAGCTAGGATTTTCTTGAGTGTAGGGGGCCCGATTCAAACGAATGTCATGAGAAAAAAAACGCTTTCAGTGCGTGAAGCGCACCGAAAATTGTTTCATTTGCGTGGTAAGAATCTCAAAATTCCTTCTTTGATCTAGCGCATTTTTGGTTGCTAAGGGTAGCCCGAACCCCAGGCCCCTTCCCTTACTGCACCTCTGCCCTCAATAACCTATGCAACTGCTGATAGTGTAACAGATATACAATATAATCACGGTGTCCTAGATTGCAACGTTATTGACACCATCGTCGTTCTGTGCTCTGGTTGCAAAAACAAAAGGTATAAAAACAAGTGCAAAATGTTTATGGGCTTCTTCCACGTGTGGAAATAAAAGAGGTGGCTGCCCGCAGCCACACGAAGGGTAATTTGGTTTTGTAGGTAGCAAATCAGAATACAGAATCTGTCCTGAAAATTGGCCACATCTAAAGTGGCTGCACTCTTGGCTTAGAAGCTATTTTCGGACCTCGTTTCCCTCTTTTAATCGGAGGTCTTCTACGGAAGGACCGACTCTTTGGCTCGACAAAATCCTGGCCGAATGCGTGACGACGTTGGAGCGAAACACCAAGGTGGCATCAGGAAAAACTATGACAAATGAGTGGCGCAGCACGATATCCATCCACATCGTTGCTACGAAAAACAGCGCCGACGGTTGTCGCCACCATCGCCGGCCACTTGATTATATTGCGGTGCAGCCATTTGTGTAGGTGACGCGGCAGCCATCGAGTGCGGCCGGCCGCCTCCCCACACCACTCAACAGTCCATCAACCGATGAGCTGTGTGTTTTATTGACTGCCATTCATCTCCGGCGGTGGTGCTGGCGCCGCCAGCCGGCCGCCCGTATTGCCGAGCGGAAGACGCAGTCGCCTCCGCCGTCGCCGCCGGAGACAATTTATGGATCGGACACTCATTTGTGAGTCAGCGGCTGGCCAGTACCGGAGCGGCGGCCGATAGCGGCACGGGTCAGAAGTGATGACCGCCACCGGCCCGCTTATCTCCGCAAACAACGTGGCGTCGCGCCACGTCCACTGCACCCAAGGTGTATGACCACGAGGCTCGGCGGCCATCGCGGACACCCTGGTGGCTCGGTGACCACCGAGGAGACATCTCAGCGGCTCATGCTCCCTAGGCGGTCGAAGGTGGACATAAGAGCGAGGGGTGGCGCAAAGTCAGTATGAAGTCGACGTCGGCAAAATCCATAGATCACAGCTACAGTCGGGTGTCAGATGTCGGCAAACAAAGCCTTAATGCCACAGCTTCAGAACCTGAAGCCTCATAATTTCAGTCTTCAGTCTCATCTTGTTGTCGCCTTCTGGTCGCATCATGATTTATGTGTTATTGCATTTCACAGAAAGACAAAGCTGAAAGTTATATATGCCTCAAAGATCAGCATGTTGACGAGGTCGATGTGCATCAACCGAGTCCTCACATCTGCTCCGACAAGATTGATTTGATGTAATCTAGAGTGTTGGGATACACCGTTTGCAGGATTTCGCCTGATCTGTGCCCGTGATTCTGAGCCTGCGATCCATTTGTAGTGGTGCAGTGGTGGTGGTCTATCTGCTTGCAGTCGAGAGTTAGCTGACGGAGGTATGCTGGAATTGGTCCACTGGCCGTACTTATCGAGCTGCCGTCACAACCACAACGCCACAACCACAACGCCACAACCACAATGCCACAATCAACCATGCCAACCGACCAACCGAGGGCCGACGCCACAGCTACGACGTCATATGCATGTTAGTATGTAGCATATGTATCTTGGTATCTCTGCACGTCATATGTTGCACGCTATCATCTCACGTGAACTATCACGTGAGTACTCCTCACAGTTAGATGCTCCCTGCCCTGAGCCTGAGCCTCTGAGGATCGCCTCGCTCGACCTTCGGTTGGGAAAAAGGAAAGGTGGCAAATGTAGGCTGCAAAGCAAAATGCGCATAGCTTAGTCAAATTATGCTGCTGATCCTTTAAGAAAACAACAGTTAATGTAAAGAACTAATGACGATCAGATGATGTTGAAATTGTCAACGTGGCTCATTAAATTAGATAAACTAGGATTCTGAAGAAGTTTTGACGTTTCATTTGCAAACTGTTTCCGAAATGCGATGGGATTCACCGGTCAAAATGCCACATCATTTTTGTCGTAGACGAGTGTACTCACGTAAGTGGTGGTGGGTAGTGCGCATATGTAACAGAAAATCAGCAGGAAGAAGACGAAGACCTCCCTGTGCTTTCCCAACGCGTTCGGATACTCATCGCAGAGTCCAGTGATCATCGCCTCCAGGCCACCGAACGTGCTGTCCAGACCTGAAGTGCCAAGACATACATCAGCCGGCCACCATGGACACATCTGGTCGGGTGCTTATTCCAGCGCTTCAATGCTGCGGCCAGTGCAGATTGCACCCAGGAGTTGGTGTGCGACCAGTGTCGGTTATGATGGCACACTCAGGAGTTGGTGTGTGGCCAGTGTCAGTTATGATGGTACACCCAGGAGTTGGTGTGTCACCAGTGTCAGTTATGATGGCACACCCAGGAGTTGGTGTGTCACCAGTGTCAGTTATGATGGCACACCCAGGAGTTGGTGTGTGGCCAGTGTCAGTTATGATGGCACACCCAGGAGTTGGTGTGTCACCAACTCCTGACACACCAACTCCATAGCTGTGCAATCATAACTGACACTGGTCAGTTATGATGGCACACCCAGGAGTTGGTGTGTGGCCAGTGTCAGTTGTGATGGCACACCCAGGAGTTGGTGTGTGGCCAGTGTCAGTTATGATGGCACACCCAGGAGTTGGTGTGTCACCAGTGTCAGTTATGATGGCACACCCAGGAGTTGGTGTGTCACCAGTGTCAGTTATGATGGCACACCCAGGAGTTGGTGTGTGGCCAGTGTCAGTTATGATGGCACACCCAGGAGTTGGTGTGTCACCAACTCCTGACACACCAACTCCATAGCTGTGCAATCATAACTGACACTGGTCAGTTATGATGGCACACCCAGGAGTTGGTGTGTGGCCAGTGTCAGTTGTGATGGCACACCCAGGAGTTGGTGTGCGACCAGTGTCAGTTATGATGGCACACCCAGGAGTTGGTGTGCGACCAGTGTCAGTTATGATGGCACACCCAGGAGTTGGTGTGCGACCAGTGTCAGTTATGGTGGCACACCCGGAAGTTGGTGTGCGGCCAGTGTCAGTTATAATGGCACACCCGGAAGTTGGTATGTAACCAATATCAGTGACGATGGCACATTGTGGAGTTGGTGTGTGTGACCAGCGTCATTGACGATGGCACACCTAGAAGTTGGTGTGTGGCCAGTGTTAGTGACGATGGCACACTCGGTAGTTGGTGTGTGGCCAGTGTCAGTGACGATGGCACATTGTGGAGTTGGTGTGTGGCCAGTGTCAGTGACGATGGCACATTGTGGAGTTGGTGTGTGGCCAGTGCCAGTGACGATGGCACACCCGGAAGTTGGTGTGTAACCAGTGTCAGTGACGATGGCACATTGTGGAGTTGGTGTGTGGCCAGTGTCAGTGACAATGGCACATTGTGGAGTTGGTGTGTGGCCAGTGTCAGTGACAATGGCACATTGTGGAGTTGGTGTGTGGCCAGTGCCAGTGACGATGGCACACCCGGAAGTTGGTGTGTAACCAGTGTCAGTGACGATGGCACATTGTGAAGTTAGTACTTGGCCAGTGCCAGCGAAGATGGCTTATGCTGAAGGTTGTGGTTATCAAATAGTGGCTCGGACCGACCGATTCTGAGACGCAGTGGTAGAGTTTTCCAGATAGTTTCGACAAGCACAGTGCTTTTGCAGTTTTGCTGCTTTCCATGTGGTTCCTTTTCTACCTCTTTTCGCACGAGTAGTAGCGAATTTAAGGTATCTAGATGACGGTTAAATGCCTTGAATTGGTGCTTGAGCATCATCTATTAACGCTAAAGTTCCAGACAGATTGCTAAAACTCCACGCCCTAAGTCATAAACGAGACCAATATTGGTACTTGTTACGATTAAAGAGGTGAAATTATACGCCACTTTGTGAGTGTGGTAACATCTTCACCTGATGGGTAGAGCATAGACCTGGTTAATCGTTCTGTTTCTAAGACTGGGGGGTCGCAGCCGTAAATCAGAGTATTGCAGAGTTGTCACATACTTGCGCATGCCACAACTGTCTGTCTCCGGCACCTTGTGACAGCTTAGAAGGTCATCAGTGGGCGCTATCCCCCCGTAAGAACGTTGGGTGACACTTGAGCCTTTTCCAGCACTCATGGTAGCGCATGGTGCGGTAGCGAGCTCCGATATTTGAATTCGCCCCTATCAATCCATCCGTGTGTGATGGTATCTGAATTATGGAAATAAAAATCCATCAATAATTTCATTATTACCACATATTGATATCAAGTAGTTTTTATTGGTTTCGTGGGAGCCGTTTTAATCAGCTTTATGCACGCCAATGAGAGCTCAACCTGACCTCACAGGGCGGTGATTATGATGACGTGGCTAACGACCGTCATACCGGTTTATATCAAAGATAGTTTTGCATTTATTGCGAGCAGATGGAAAGCACGAGCGAATATCACGTATTACGATCATCGAAGCGCCCTAAAACCCCCAAGTATTTACGACCAAGCACATTCATGAGCATCCCGACCCGGTCAGATCGTCGAAATTTCCAAGTCAGACTTGTTCGTGGTAATGTTTCAAGTCATGCTCTGTTCACTCGTAAGTGGATCTGTTCTTTGTCGTTTGATTTTATCGACTTCAACACAGTAAATATTTCAGAGACATATTAAAGGGTTTTAAGAACTGTTTCACTTCCTAGAATCTTCACGTCATTCCTATGGACATCATGTCGAGTGTCTACAGCGTGTTCAGCGAGTCCGCAGTTGACGATTGCGTTGTAGATACTCAGCACGATATCCATGGGAATGACGTAGAGATTTTGGGACGTGAAACACAGTTTAGAAGAAGGAAGCTGTTAGAATCTTAATACATTAGAAAGTCGCGACCAGAGCTGAATCGGGATAGGGGTTTATAATGGTCGACCATCTGGAGAGTGGCTGATATTGACGAACAGTAGTCTTGTGGGAAGGGGTGAGGGAAAATTAGGGGTGTCAAGTATAATGCATTCTATAGTCTACCGTATTTTACTCCGTGGAAGTTTCAAGTGTGATGTTTTACAGTCTCTGGCGTGCGTTACTGCATTTGAGTGCCACATTCCTCACTGCTCGTGTCCTGTGTTGGACATTTTGTGAAAAAAACCTTAATTGTCTTCTCTTTTAATATGCCATCTAATTACGGAGCCGCTAGGAGCTCCGAAAACCAATGAATTGTTTTTAAAAAGGGTCATCCAAGAAATATTGTAATCATTCAGCACAATAGTACTGTGACGGTAATGTGCTACCTTGTCGTGCACCTGCAGGCCGAGAGCCATGTCGTCCTCCGCTGGCTCTCGTTCGCCTGGCGTTACTCGTGGCACCTTATTCTGATTGTAGCTTCATCTGAGCCAGATTCAATGGAGTATTTGAGCCCTCGATCGTAACAACAGTGGAGCTTTGACTCCATCATACGAGAAGACAATGAACAACTAAAACCATTAAATGGGCACACAATCTTCGCAAGTTGTTTCCCACGGGGACGAGTGGCCTAGGGGTAAATTGCTCGTCTCACAATTAAAAGGTTGTGGGTTCGAGTCTCACCTGTCGCTACTCTTCGCCCGCGACCAATCGGCGTGAGAGATTGACTTAACGCTACATGACTTAACGGTCGATGTGTCGTAAACCAATAACCAATGAAGTTCTTTCCCATCTGATAGTATAGTGTCCCACTGTCGTATGCAATATTGGGTATTCAATTCTTCGGCTCATAAGAAGTCAGCATCCATGCCCATGTCGTGATGGTCAATGAGATATTAATGCAACACACTGTTTACCATCAAGACACTCGATGCTGATCATTGTCGCCACTATAGTCGAAACACTTACCGAGAGTTATAAGCATGAGGAAGAAGATGATGGCCCAGAAGACGGAACCAGTCATCATGGCCACAGCTTCGGGGTAAACGTAGAAGACCAAGCCGGGGCCTGCAACATTCAAAACATAAGCCCGTATGCTAAAAGTAATGCTAGGAAGTGCACTATGGGGGACTTCGATTAAAGCCAAAGCAGTCTTACGGTGGACGTACCAAACTATAAATTATTATCGTTCCCGACACCTTTGATGCCACAGATGATGTTGAGACTCGTAAATGCTATTAGTGCTATAGTGAGCATTGGCTCGGTAAATAAACATGTGTATCTATAATATAATACACCAACACATGCACGTAGTTGGTTGGTTGGTTCTTTAGTCTTAGGGGCGCATCGACTGCGATGATCATAGTGTGTCCATAACATATGCACGTAGATATATGACATGCTATATCCATGACACCCAGAATCCATGATGCAATCAAATGATATGCTCTCGTTAATCCAGTGTGTTTTGGTCAATCCACCGGCCGCTGCAACAGCCGTCGGGTCCGACCTGCTGCTGGCGGCGGCAGTCGGGGTCCGACCTGCTGCTGGCGGCGGCAGTCGGGGTCCGACCTGCTGCTGGCGGCGGCAGTCGGGGTCCGACCTGCTGCTGGCGGCGGCAGTCGGGGTCCGACCTGCTGCTGGCGGCGGCAGTCGGGGTCCGACCTGCTGCTGGCGGCGGCAGTCGGGGTCCGACCTGCTGCTGGCGGCGGCAGTCGGGTGCCCACGTCCCCGACCCGTCGCCTCGCTCTACGCCAAACCCTCGCCTTCCCTTAGTATCGAGACCGTGACGAGAGGCGACAAACGATGTCGTCAGACAAGAAGAGGGGATTTGGATGGGCAAGGCATATTGCATGTTGGCAAGGAGGTAAGTACACTGCAGGTGGGAAAAGCTAACCAAAAACTCCATCAGTAATTGTTTGGACTTGTCTGTGTTCCGGAGAGGAAGATACTAGACATATTCTGATATCGGCGGGGTAGACGTGTTTCGTATCACAAGAATACGACTTTTACTTGTACATACTGATAAACTACTTTACTTGTTGCAGACATTGGTTCAGAAGGCCAAGAAAAGTTCAAACATGAAAAACAGAGGATGCTGAACGCTTAATTACAACGCCCGACAGACACGACGAGGCTATTAGGTTCCAGGAACCACAATTTTGAGTAGCGAACCTTCGGCTCCAGCAGTGGCACGCTTCTGACTTTCGATCATAATACTCTACAAAGACATTCTTTCTTTAAAAAGCGGCTTCCTCATCTAAACGTCCGCATTTCCATAGACCTAATACTGAATGTCGATGTTACGATGACTGTTGCAAAAATGACTGGTAGCTATGTGTGGGCAGAAATGAATTGTGACCACACTGCAAGTAACGGCGGTGATGCAAACTTCACGCCAGCGTCGATGTATTGTTTTTACATGTTTGGCTAGATCCGCAAGGTTGCCAGCGTCCTTAGTATGTTGAAAATGATTGCCGTCAATTCTAGGATATTATTCACTATGATAATTCGTTGTTTAATTTTTTATCCTTTTTGAGATTCTACAACAAATTAATTATCCGTCCCTGCACATTGTCATTTACTAGAAATGACTCCATAGTTTATAAAGCAATGACCTATATCTGAATAGAATCACTTCAAGTATCAAGAATAAAGAAGTAAGATTGCGAAGCATTGGATTACGTGGGGGGGATTTGAGTGTGCCCTCGAGTGTCCAAAGATAAACAAGGTAATATCAACATTAACCCACTCGTTCATCAATGTGTGTAAGATCACCAGCAGCGTTGCAGTTGCAACTTCCAAATTGTGTGTTGTCAAACGAAAACGTTAGTGTTGTAAAATGGAAGAAGCAACGTAAATGTCGACAAATTTGATGCAGCAGCTCCGAAAATTGGCGCTGCACCTGCAACATCTGCAATAATTCATTATCCACCCATGAATCCACCGAAAGACAAGCTGCCGAAGGAGAAACAGTCACACTAACAAGCAGAATATACCATATGCTGTTTCATAGTACCGAACAGTCACACCAACAAGCAAGATATACAGCATGCTGCTCCATAGTACCGAACAGTCACACTAAGAAGCAAGATATACCGCATGCTGCTCCATAATACCGAACAGTCACACTAACAGTCAAGATAAACCGCATGCTGCTCCATAGTACCGAACAGTCACACTAACAGTCAAGATATACCGCATGCTGCTCCATTGTACCGAAGAGTAACATTAACAATCAAGATACACCGCTTGCTGTTCCACCGTCGTAAGGGTAAGCCAGTAGTGGAACGGAAACGGTGTCATGCATCCTGATCTGGAGCACACTACAGGACCACATATCCAACTGGAAGCTGGGTATATACGGTATGCTGTGGGGCCAACACTGTCATCACCAATTCGCCATGGGCTTATAGACTGGCGTACCATTATGGATGTATTTCATGATAACTGCTACGAGAGATGCTGGGTCATAGTCGAGCGGATGCTACGAGCATGTATTCAGACGCTGGCCCAAGCGCAACCCAGTCGACTGCAGATGCCGCTTACCGTCCGTCCCAACTTGGTCGATGCTCTTGTGCTGAACGGTCGCCATATAACCTGAGAATTTAGCATTACCACATGAGTGTATGCAACCATAACATGTGTGCCAACGGGTTGGGTACAACGGAGGGAGCATTGTTTGTTAATTGTTAAGAATCCTCTGTTTTACTTCCCAAACATTCTTGGGAGATGTACCACAGTCCCTTCACCATCAGCAAACGGCCTACCATGACGACTGTGCTACAATACATGCCAGCAATAAAAGTTTCCATATGTGTTGCGAATAGTAACCTCACCCAGAACGGAGAAAATGACGAAGCCGGCGAGGATGCTAGTCAAACAGTTGATGGTGCTCGTAATCATGGCGTCTCTGAAAAGAGCAATGGGTCTGATTCAGACCGTAGATGGATCGACGAACCGATGATCTTAATACAGAGTTGTATGCAGTGTGCTCAACACAAAATTAATCGCAATCAAATAATATATTTTTTAATGGCAAACGTTTACAATAAATAATTAGCACATACTAATATACAATGATACATGAAATACGCAAAGGTGTTTATTATACTTATTGGCAGGAATGCATACCTCTCTATCTTAAAGAGAGGTCATGCAACTTCCTTTCACCAAATTGGTAGGAATGTATTTATGGTGATAGTGCATGGTAATCGAATGGGCTCATACGCACCTACAACATTTTTTATTGAGCTTGTTACAGCTGGAGATGCACCCACCTGAAGCAGTTGTTATTGAACTTTCTACAGCTGGAGATGTACCCACCTGAAGCAGTTGTTATTGAGCTTGTTACAGGTGGAGATGCACCCACCTGAAGCAGTTGTTACTGAACTTGTTACAGCTGGAGATGCACCCACTTGAAGCAGTTGCTATTGAACTTGTTATAGCTGGAGATGCACCCACCTGAAGCAGTTGTTATGGAACTTGTTATAGCTGGAGAGTGCCAGAAGTGTTCCGAAGCCAGGCCCCAACGAAAAGAAAATTTGGGTCGCCGCGTCAATCCATACCTGGCCAAAGAAATACAAACATACAGTAGGCATGATGAAACACATATACATCTCTCACGAGATAGATTGACACTCAGGAAAGTCTCACATATTGATTAGTATATATCAACAGTGATACTTTCATTACAGATCTATCCACAGAACCTACGGAATAGTGTGTGCCTGAGCACGCTCCTTTTATCATTACAAGTCGCCAGCATTGGCATTGGATCAGCTGGAAGAGATGTCTGGCAGTCTACCATTCGAAAGCATGCATAAACATGGTGCATATTTGGGTGATGGATGAAAATGAGACGTGAATTGATATTTAAATTACTAACTTTTTGGTATATTTCCAACGTTTCTGCTATTGTCTTCATCAGGGTACAATCACAATAAAATCAAGAGCAATAACTAAATAAACCATCAATCATAATACATGACAAATTCGAGTTGCACCTCCGATAGCACAGTTAACGAAAATAACACGACAAGAGGTGCAACCCTAAATGATCACAAGGTACGAGTGTCTGTGTCCGTGTGTGTCTGTGTCTGTCTGTGTCCGTATCTGTGTCTGTATCGGTATCGGTGTCGGTGTCGTCGTTGTCGATGTTGGTGTCGGTACCGGTGTATGTGTCTGTGTCTGTGTCTTTTGTCCTTTGTTAATGTGCAATAAAATGCGCATGTCTGTGTCTGTGAATGTGTACATGCTTCCTGTGTCGTGCTCATTCTGGATTATGGTTCCGGTGGGAAAACTCACCCTCAGATCCCTATTTCCGGATTGCTTGAGCCGTGACGAGCGCCATTCTGAAAAAAATCCCGTCGACATATTCATGGTATCTTCAGTGGCGATGTGCACCGCCTCAAGCAGTCGACGTTGCTGTTTTGTGAGGTGGTCGTGCAGCGACGCTGCGTCCTCCCACTTGGGCAGGTGCCCTGCTTGACCGCATGCATAACCACCGCACTCGAGGTCCAATTGTGTCTTAAGTATCTCTTGTGTCCCTTTATGCGCGCATCTAATCATCAGCAGGTTTCTCCGATATATGTCTTGCTGCAAGTTCCGCACAGTATCTTGTAAACTACGCTTTTTGGATCGGCCTTGTCCGTGCTGCTCCTCTTTACCAAATTACTAATGTTGGTGCCTGGGGCCATGTTTATGGACTGCCCAGGTGCTTAAGGGTGCATGGACCGCCCCAAAAACCGCGCAATATTCTCGATGATGGCTGTGCTGGGGACAACTAACATTCTCCTCAGTTCTTCTGGTCTTCGAACTCTCGGCGTTTCCTGTATCCGTTTTGCTCTTTCTTTGAGTGTCAATAGTACTGCTAATGGGAATTTCAGCTTCCGAAAGGGTGCAATCATACGCTAAAGTTCATCATCTAAGATGTCTGAAGAACAGTCCCGGAGGGCTCTGAGAATAAGCCAAGAACCACTCCAGACTTGGTGCGAGAATCATGGGCCGAATAGAGATGAATTAAATCATCCTTATTGGTGGACTTCCTGAAACGGAAAATTTGGGTTCCTGTGGCGTTCTCCATATTAGTGTATCCAGAAAGGGGAGTTTTCCGTCCTTTCCCTCTTCGAGAGTAGATTGTATTGAAGGTTCAACGCTGTTGAGCTGGACGATAATATATTGTAGGTTGGAATTTTTAGACACGAACATGCGGGCGGTTAAGCAGGGCACCTGCCCAAGTGGGAGGACGCAGCGTCGCTGCACGACCACCTCACAAAACAGCAACGTCGACTGCTTGAGGCGGTGCACAATGCCACTGAAGATGCCATGAATATGTCGACGGGATTTTTTTCAGAACGGCGCTCGTCACGGCTCAAGCAATCCGGAGATGGGCACCTAGGACTGGGTTTCCCTAGCGGAACCATAATCCAGAATGAGAACGACACAGGAAGCATGTACACATTCACAGACACAGACATGCGCATTGTATTGTACACTGACAAAGGACAAAAGACACAGACACATACACCGGCACCGACACCAACATTGACAACGACGACACCGACACCGATACCGATACAGACACAGATACGGACACAGACACTCGTACCTTGTGATCATTTAGGATTGTACTTCTTGTCGTGTTATTTTCTTGAACTGTGTTATCGGATGTGCAACTCGATCTTGTCACGTATTATACATCATGATTTATTAGGCTATTGCTCTGGATTTTATCGTGATTGTACCCCGATGAAGGCAATAGCCGAAACGTTGGAAATATACAACAAAAAAAGTTAGCAATTTAAATGTCAATTGACGTCTCATTCTCATCGATCATCCAAATATCACAAGTTTGCAACCATTGTGCATATTCATTCTTCATGAACACATGGCTTAGAAACAACGTTGGACTTGCCTATGGCCTAGAAACATGAAGTATATGTAAGGATTGTGTATAGTGGCTGCCTCCGCCCGTGCTCGCCTGTGCGCGGCGGCACAGTATCGCTGGTGGTGACGGGACGCGCGGTATCGCTGGTGGTGACGGGACGCGCGGTATCGTTGGTGGTGACCGGACGCGCGGTATCGCTGGTGGTGACCGGACGCGCGGTATCGCTGGTGGTGACCGGACGCGCGGTATCGCTGGAGGTGACCGGACGCGCGGTATCGCTGGTGGTGACGGGACGCGCGGTATCGCTGGTGGTGACGGGACGCGCGGTATCGCTGGTGGTGACCGGACGCGCGGTATCGCTGGTGGTGACCGGACGCGCGGTATCGCTGGAGGTGACCGGACGCGCGGTATCGCTGGTGGTGACCGGACGCGCGGTATCCGGACGCGCGGTATCGCTGGTGCGGGTATCGCTGGTGGTGACCGGACGCGCGGTATCGCTGGTGGTGACCGGACGCGCGGTATCGCTGGTGGTGACCGGACGCGCGGTATCGCTGGTGGTGACCGGACGCGCGGTATCGCTGGTGGTGACAGGACGCGCGGTATCGCTGGAGGTGACCGGACGCGCGGTATCGCTGGTGGTGACCGGACGCGCGGTATCGCTGGTGGTGACCGGACGCGCGGTATCGCTGGTGGTGACCGGACGCGCGGTATCGCTGGTGGTGACCGGACGCGCGGTATCGCTGGTGGTGACCGGACGCGCGGTATCGCTGGTGGTGACCGGACGCGCGGTATCGCTGGTGGTGACCGGACGCGCGGTATCGCTGGGGTGACCGGACGGGGTATCGCTGGTGGTGACCGGACGCGCGGTATCGCTGGTGGTGACCGGACGCGCGGTATCGCTGGTGGTGACCGGACGCGCGGTATCGCTGGTGGTGACCGGACGCGCGGTATCGCTGGTGGTGACCGGACGCGCGGTATCGCTGGTGGTGACCGGACGCGCGGTATCGCTGGTGGTGACCGGACGCGCGGTATCGTTGTGGGACGCGCTGTATTGGTGGTGACCGGACGCGCGGTATCGCTGGTGGTGACCGGACGCGCGGTATCGCTGGTGGTGACCGGACGCGCGGTATCGCTGGTGGTGACCGGACGCGCGGTATCGCTGGTGGTGACCGGACGCGCGGTATCGCTGGTGGTGACCGGACGCGCGGTATCGCTGGTGGTGACCGGACGCGCGGTATCGCTGGTGGTGACCGGACGCGCGGTATCGCTGGTGGTGACCGGACGCGCGGTATCGTGGGGTGACTGGGTGCTGGACGCGCGGTATCGCTGGTGGTGACCGGACGCGCGGTATCGTGGGTGACCGGACGCGCGGTATCGCTGGTGGTGACTGGACGCGCGGTATCGCTGGTGGTGACCGGACGCGCGGTATCGCTGGTGGTGACCGGACGCGCGGTATCGCTGGTGGTGACCGGACGCGCGGTATCGCTGGTGGTGACCGGACGCGCGGTATCGCTGGTGGTGACCGGACGCGCGGTATCGCTGGAGGTGACCGGACGCGCGGTATCGCTGGAGGTGACCGGACGCGCGGTATCGCTGGTGGTGACCGGACGCGCGGTATCGCTGGTGGTGACCGGACGCGCGGTATCGCTGGTGGTGACCGGACGCGCGGTATCGCTGGAGGTGACCGGACGCGCGGTATTGCTGGTGGTGACCGGACGCGCGGTATCGCTGGTGGTGACGAGACGCACGGGCGCTCTGACGGCGGCAGCGGGGACTGTGCCGCCGCTGCGGGGTGTACATTTTTTAGGCATACAGGACCATAAAGGTCATTTGCGCCGCCTTGAAAGCGAGCACGTCACATGCCTATCAATAAAAGCGAGTGCTTGGAATCAAGGTGCAAGTAAATCGACATTTACGTTAAGGGAATTTTATGTTATATTTTGTGTGATATTTTAGGTGCTGAAGGCCGGGGGCTAGGCTGGAGACGTCTCCCAGATGTCTAAATGGTTTTCCTTTCATTTACTCTTCCACAAAATAATTTGTAGCTTGGGTGCGGGGGGGTGTTTCAGAGTGGCGAGAAGTTGATTTTGCCAGGGTGCCGACTTTAGCCTACTCCTATAGAAGAACACCGAGGGAACTTCACCGTGCGAACAAGGAGGTAATTGTCCACGCTGCCTATCATGCTGACCGCCGCGTGTAATTATTAGTAGCGGATTAGTCTAAGCATGCCATGCAGGGTTGTCAGTTGGGTTAGCACGGTGTTTTGCAATTCGCCTCTTCTAGGTCCGCTGTTACTCTGGGTAGCCATTTACGTTATGAGTTGCAATGAAAATCGGCTCATCTACGTCCGATAGCTCTTCTGGGTACTCGTTTTGCGTTACACAATCTTTATTTTTAGTTTTCGTTTTTATGCTTTCCTAAAGCAAGTCGGCTCATCTACTTCCGACGGCACCGTTAGGTAACAATTTATTTATAATTGTGAAGCAAATCGGCTCATGTACGTCCGACGCCATGCGAGGATGTCTATTTACGTGTTTCCTACGAGTGGTTTGCGATCATGCAATTGCGAGTTGATGTGAGCGCTTGTGGTGTGGTGCCTACAGTACTACTGCTAGTTTTGTGGCACACAGATATTCAAATAGCAATTGAATGAGTTGACAACCTCAAGTTGGCAGAATACCTTAAGTGGTTGTCTTTGAAGGCTAAAGCTACTGCAGTCTATTAGGATGTGGTCTATGCTGAACGTGGTGTTGTAGGTGTCACAGTGAGGTGTTGTATGTTGGTTACCCTATAATCGAGGCTGTGTTAGGTTTGTCCAACCAGTTCTAAGTCTATTGAGGATGACCTCATTTTGTCGGTGAAAGTGGTTTGATGTGATCCATGTGCCTATCGTTGGTTTGATCGCGTGGGTGTGATTGGATTTGTGTTGTGCTGAGTTGTGTTGTGTACATGTATTCTGTTGATGTTGGCGAATATGACGGTGTAGAAGTGCATTGCAATCAAAATCGTCTACCGAATATTCCACGCTAGGGTAAGTGTCCAGTGCTAAGGCTTGCTTTGTGAGCCGATCTGCTTCTTCGTTACCTGGGGTGTTGGCGTGGCCCGGAATCCAGAGGAAGGAAAAGTTCATGTTTATGTTATGGGCCACGATTTGTTGGATTCGATCAATGACATGATGCGGACAGTCGCGGGTGTTGCTATTTGACTGTAGGATGGATTTGGAGTCTGAGCAAATCACTACGTTTCTGGCTCTTCGCCTTATGAGAATGGAGATAGCGGCCAGAATGGCCATTGCTTCAGCGGAGTAGATGGAGAAGTTATCCAGTAGACGCTTGGCAAGTATGAGACCTGGTCCAGTGATGCCGATGCCTACCTTAGCCTCGTGTTTCGACCTATCCGTGAACACGAGTGGTTTGTGTTTGCTGTCATCGGCGAACTTGTGAAACATGCCAAGAATTTCCGCCGATGTGATAGTGGATTTCTTCTCCGAGAGCAAGTACTCGACCTTTGTTTGACTGAGTGTCCAGAATGGCCTAGTGGGTGGTCGAGCTGCAGTGGCTGGCATTGCGAAGTTAAGATCTGAGAGAGCCGTAGCAATTTGAGTGCTACATGGTGGAAATATTAAGGTTTCAAAAGCGTCACGGACCGAGCCAGGTCGTTCAGACGAACTCGTGTTGTTTATGCACGAGAGTAGACTCCCTCATGCTTTGCTCTATTTGGTCTGAGTATCAACAGAGAACACCAGCTATCGGTCAGTTCCACCAGATGTCTGGCATGGCAACAGGGTATATTGTATACACCATCCCTCTCAGCCGCACATCCTTCAGGCGGCGCCACTGAAGGGTGAGGTAGTAGTGGATGGCTGACGGTTAGTTCCGTCAGCTGTCTAGTTAGGCACCATGGTATAGTATACCAGTCCGCTTACCCGCACATCCTTCAGTAGGTGCCACTGAGGGGTGAGGTAGTAGTGGATGGCCGACGGCCAGTTCCTCCAGCTGTCTAGTTAGGTACCATGGTATAGTGTACCAGTCCGCTTACCCGCACATCCTTCAGTAGGTGCCACTGAGGGGTGAGGTAGTAGTGGAAGGCCGACGGCCAGTTCCTCCAGCTGTCTAGTTAGGTACCATGGTATAGTGTACCAGTCCGCTTACCTGCACATCCTTCAGTAGGTGTCACTGAGGGGTGAGGTAGTAGTGGATGGCTGACGGCCAGTTCCTCCAGCTGTCTAGTTAGGTACCATGGTATAGTATACCAGTCCGCTTACCCGCACATCCTTCAGGCGGTGCCACTGAGGGGTGAGGTAGTAGTGGATGCCCATCCACGCCCCTGGCAGCGTCACACCGCGGAAGAACAGGATGAATAGCACCACGTACGGCGCCAAGGCGGTGACCCAGACGACCTGCAATGCAACACATGCTCTTTACTCGCGTCACGTGCACGGCTCGTACGCTCGCAGCACTGATAATCCTGGGCATAATGCCCCAATCATAAAGAGCACGGGAACGCGCGCTACGCCAATGTAGGTGTGCGCAAATGTTGCTGCAGCTATTAATGCCTGTGCTTAACTATTTTGTCAAGCATATTTTCACCACAAGTACCTACTTGCAAAGCTTATGCTGGCGAAACTCATGTAGCATGCCACATGACAGTGCTTACTTCATAATATATATATATATATATATATATATATATATATATATATATATATATATATATATAAATGCATATATGTTGTGTGCGCATGGATGCGTGCGCGCATAAGTGCGCATGTGTGCATGCATGTATGTAAGCATGCATCTGTATGACATAGTGCAACACTTCACAAACATCACCTTGCCGGTGCTTTTAACGCCTTTCCACAGGGAGAAATACACCAAGAAGAAGACGACTAGTAATGACAGTGCCAGCGGCCACTTGACTGCTCCCAAATCGTCGATGCCGTCTGCTTTCTGCACTTCCAGTACTGCATAGCTGGAATGTCAGAATCGGTTATGTGGCATCCTGCTCTGAAGAGGCTATTTTCCTCTTCGGCGCTTTTGGCCAGTTTGTGGAGTGGAATATGGGCTATTCTCGATGGCATGCTATCAAAACACGCTGCAATATTCTGACAATACTGGAAACGTCCAGCGCAGACGGAAATATTGTATCGAAGACATGGCTCATTTGCAAGACTTCTGCTGAGTACCTGAGCAGCTGTTGCTAGACGTTGACTTATAAATACATTTGTGACCTCCTGTGGTAGTTTCTCCCTTTGTTTGTGTTTTTTACCCGAGAGTAGGAGAGGTGCTATCCGCTCTCCTGCAGTCTGATACAGAACGGTACATTTTTCAACAAAGGTGTTCGATGTGGAGGGCTTGCAACGCACTATCGGTAAGGTCTCGTGCCGGAAGGTAGAGGTGGTACGGGCACTTCGTCCATCGAAGCGAATTGAACACACGGGATATGGCGTACATTGCGTAGTTTGGCCTCATCGCAGATACCCTCAAATCTGAAGAGCGGCCCACCGGTATTCCAAACGCAGTCTTGAAAACAAGTTGGTTATAAAAGAAGAGACGATCAGCTTTCTGATGGAGTGGAATCGATTTCGTTTTATTTACCTCGTCTATCATTTCCTCTGAACCGGCAATGCCAAGGTCACGGCTAACATTATTGCAAATCACAACATACAAATCCAATTTGTAGAGATCGATATTAACTGGAGCTGTAGTAACAGAGAACGGCGAAATGAACTGAAGAATGTCACAGCATAGAAATGTCCACGGTCATGACGGCGAAACATGCAGAAGAATGTCACAGCATAGAAATGTCCAAAATCATGACCATGAAATATACAGAAGAATGTCACAGCATAGAAATGTCCAAAATCATGACCATGAAATATACAGAAGAATGTCACAGCATAGAGACGCCCGCTGCCCTGACGCGTACTTTTCCAGTGTCGTGCCTAACATCAGCTGGCCTGGCCTGCGGTGCCACGTACAGAGCGACATAGTTCATTCTGCAATTGTGAACATCATAGTAGGCGAGTAGTGGCCATTTTCTGCGGTTCATTTGCTGGTTACTGTTACCAGCTTATTTCGCCCTCATTAGTGGCTATAGCACGTCAGCAATCGCACTGAGAGTGAACAACAGATGGGAATGTGTCAAGCAACGCTCAACATGCTTTTATGTCGCTTCATCATAGTGGGGAGTGCGTATGTTGAGCTAGATCAGATAAGTGTACGAGTGTGTCATTAGCAAATTGGCCCTATGTCACCACTGCGACAGGGAAAGCGTGTGCGACTGTGGCTGCTGTTATCAGACGGCAGTAGACACGAGGTAAGTCATGGTATAACACAGAGTGCCACGGCTGCAGGCGGACCTCTCTCACGTCGGCTACCGATGACATTTACATGGAAACCTCCAGATCATTGGGGCGACCCGATATATGGGTTCCACGCCAGATTCGGGGAACATTGGTGCTGGGACGAGATGGAATGTCCTATAAAAAGCATGAAAAGCCTCCACGGTTCTGGCGATTCCAGCATGGAATGCAATGGTAGAATGCAATGTAATCCATGCCTGGTTAGATCGGGTCGGATGAGATGGAGGACCGGTTATCAGTTGAAAGGTCCTGGCAAGTTCAGGCTGTTGTTTTTTGTACGCGCGCGCTTCCAATTACCAACCTGGTCCGCTGAAGGCGGTTGCCTTCAGCCGACATTGGGCGGGCCTTAAACGGGTGTATTTGGATTTAACTTAGGAGTGTGGATTCTTGTCCCTTTGTGGAATTCGGGGCTTTCGCAGTGAATACTCTAAGCCTACTGTGAAACCTATGTGTGTGTGCATTAAGTGAAATCGAGCTCTGTTTTTAATACGCAATCATATTGTATACATTATACACTTTGAATGTTTTCTTTTCCACTTCCGGACAGTTATGTATTGGAAACAATGGACAAAACAAGAATAATCGCGTGGTAGAGGCGCATTGATAATGCTGGCGTTAATTATGCATGCACCTTCATTCAACTCTGCAAATGAAGAACATCGAAATGTTTCAGCCTATTGATTCGTTGCTCTTTCTCTTTCTACCACTATCCAGTTCCGGTTCGTTCATGCACGAAGATCCTCCCATCGTCACTGACCCATCCCATACCAGCACGTACTGGAAGTACTCGTAGGCGGGGCTGGTGCTGTTGGCGGAGACGGTGCTCGTCTGGTTGGCACCGTCGCCGTCGAGCGTCGTCTGGCGACAGCGCGGCGTGTTCCAGTCGTTGTGACAGCGCGTCCAGGGCAGCTCCGAGCGCAGACTCTGCACCAGGTAGTACACCGACCAGGCCAGCACCGTGTTGTAGCACATGGCCATGTAGATGTCGATGATGCAGATGGCGTAGCCGATCCCTACGCACACACACGGGCCAAATGCCGAGTGAGACACGTATTGGATTGAGCCCAGCCACGGCCGGCAGTGCGAGTCCATCTGCGACGGAGCCGACCATTTGTCGAAATGTGCACATAACCAGATGCTCCTTTCGTACAATGACACACAAGTCCACTGAACTAGCACGACGCGAACAGATGCAAGCAAGTAGATATGTTGTAGATGAAGATGGGAGGAACTGCTTGTGTGCGCGTGCGACGAAGCTGTGACCAGTGCAACGAGCTTTTGTTGCTTGAGCCAGTGAGCCGTACACTAGTGCCGACATTCCCTATTGAGATCGGCTCCGGTAATCAGCGTTTCAGTGAATGGAACAGGTGAGCAGGACGCACGCCCAATAGTTGACACTGACCCGGGCGCCCTGGCAAACTGATGTATCCACCGAACTCATATGTTGCAACTTACGTAAGATGCATCATCGGAACAAGCAGATCGGAATTGGACTACATGCTTCGACGCATAGGAGTGCAATACGGCAGCTGTTACCGTAGATGTATACTGCGGTATTGCAGGTGTTACCATAGGTGTAGAATGCAGCAAGACATGTGTTAACAATTATGGTATGAGTTGGCCGGGAGGTCCGTAATAGGATGTGCATTGGAACTGGCCGATCGCAACTAAGAACATGAGACATACGTTGCTTAAAAAGAACATGAGACATGACTGTTGTGATTTGTCCATGACATGGAGCAATGTCTGTTGAATTTAGGTGGAATGATGAGTATTTCTAATGCAATCTTTTCTTAGAATCGCATTGGAAGATCGAACGTCATTAGTTCTTACGGGCCGGAAATACTCGGAATTCTCTCGGAATACATTATAATATATTTGAAGGAAGTGACGCGAAAACATTGATATGCGATTAATCACTCTCCCGTTGTAATGCCGTCCCCTCCCCTGAAGAAAAGCAAAAACAAACAGGGAGCATACACACGACAACAATAACAAACCAAAAATAGCTGAACACAAGTTCATCCAAGCAGCGAATATATTGTTGTTGTTTCGGCATTCGAAAACTGAGAACTGGGAAGAATATCGGGAGTCGCCGAACTATTACCTGCGTGTGTCGACAGCGGGAGTGTGCCTGTCGACTGGGGGAGTGAGGCCGACGTGGCGGCAGTGGCAGCGGCGCGCCCCGCTGGCCAATCGGGCACGACGCCATTGCTGACGGCGATTAAAGCGCGTATTGCCCTAGTTATGGCAGCTCACGCGCGTCGGGCCAACGG